>JAXGGA010011731.1:0-41325 GCA_038373865.1 Uloborus plumipes | reverse complement strand
TGCAGCTGCTATTTGTTAGAATTCAAAACTCATTGGGTTCTCAAAAGCAGCCATTTCAAAGGTTTTTATAAGTTGGAAACAAAATCCACTTTCATTGTCAAGAAGACATAGCTGGTTCTGACACAATTAATCAAGATCGTAAGCGGCATCGTCTATGACGCATTGTTCAGCAAAAAAAGAAATTCTATAGTGCTTCTGTAGAGGAACAATTCTACAGAATAACAGGGGTAACAGAAATTGAAACCCCCTTACTGTACTGTAAAGATGGGAAGGGGCACATAGGAAAAACTCGTTCAACACAAAGCCCAATTCAGCCATTTTCTTCTTTCCAGTCAACTTCGGCCGGAAAATGTCCATGTACTCTACTATTTCTAGTAAGCAATTGAATAAAAAACTGAAGTTGTGGTTGAACTGGGCTTTGGGATGGACGAATTTTCCTACCGTGTGATACCCCCTTTAACCGACAAAAAAATTCAACCAAGGTTTTCTCAACCTCTTTTGAAACGATGTATGCGCAGAGAATTGCAAAGGATGGGACATTCGGAGACATTTAAGGAAACCTCTCAATTCTGTCCGAAGTATAAAAATTCATTTGCAAGTTCGTTAAAAAGTACATAGGTCGGTTGAGGACTGAAAACGGGTTTTATATATGTGGTCGGATGAAACAAGCCTGTAACTTGTTTTGCACTAATGGAGGACATCGAATTTGGACAGAATCACACGAAGTCATACATCCATCGTACTTTAGTAGTTGTACTCAAGGATCTGTTGGGAGTATCATGATGTAGTTCACTAGTATTTCTGGAGGATAAGCAAGCATGCATAGATGTACTGACGTGTCACAATCATCCTGTAACGTTAAGTATTTATGTTGAAGGGGTAGATTTTATGAAACCATACATGTCAGTGGCGGATACAAGGGAGGGGCGGTAGGGTGCGATCGCCCCTCCTTTGGGGGACTCTTTACTGGTAATTTTTCTAAATTGAAGTTCTAAAAATGCAATTTTAAACAAGTTTTAATGAAGTTGGAGAAATAATGTTTGTCGCTCTCCTCCAGTAATGTTTCGGAATTGAAGTCCGAATCCTTTGTGATCAATATTTGTAAACCTGATCTATTCATAGTAAAACGTAAAAAAAAAAAAGAAAAAAATTAATAGCCCCTTCCTTGAAACATTTCTGCATCCGCCCTTGATACATAGGGGCTGTAGCCTTCGAAATAGGTTCAATAGATATCAATCTTGCCTCTTAAAGCTTCTTTGCCAACCGCAAAGATCTCAACCCAATAGAAATTGTTGAAGACAAGTTGGAAAGACTTATCCAAAGGAAATCTCCTCTCCCATCGAATTTAGTTTTAAATTTCACTTAGCTAATATATGGAATTTTTTTTGCACAAATGCCCTCCAGAAGCTTGTAGCTATTATTCTTGCAAACAAAGGTCCAATAAAACATTTATCTACAATTTCTAATTTAGTGGCCAGTGTGTGTAAACACAACTTCGACTCCTTGCAAAATCAGTTGCATTAAACAAAGAGTGGTGGTGCACATGATGGGTAACACACATGGAAAGAATAGTTTTCTAAAATAAATTCTGCGAAGTCAAATGTAATATAAATTGCTTTCAAAAAACTGCATTCAATCCTTTTTTTTGTCGAGAGCTATTAGCAGAGATCGTTTCTTCATACTGCACTCAATACATTCATACTTAATTTGCTTAAATATGTAGAATAGAAAACATATTTGTGCGTTTTCTTCGAATGAGTACTTGTGTTTTGAATGGGATCTTTTTGATGTAGCTTGAATGTACATTGAATGTATTTTTTGAAAAATAACTGATCATTTGTTTTCTAGGTGGTTGCTGAGTTGAAAGTGGGCAAGACCTCACCAACCATGTGCTTTGTGTGCAAGTTCGGAGTGGCCCTACTGCAGCACTTCGTGGAGACTGATAAGCCACAAGATGAGATCGCTCACATAGCTTACACCGTCTGCTCCACCCTCAAGTTAGACAGCGACAGGGTCTGTGCTGGAATTATACATCTTTTCCAGGTACGGAAAGTCGCATCTTTAGCATTAAATGTCTTCTTGAATTTTGAAGATATAAGTCCATTAGGAGGAACTCACTTTTTTAAATAACATGAACATCGCCATTTTTGAACTTACGTCAGTCAGGCTCTGAAGTACAGAAATGTGAAATGGTGCAAAGTTAATCCACATGGTTGAAATTTCCTATAAATGACTACACATCAAATAATTTACTGCTTAAATGAAATATGTGCATCAATTTAAAATGACGCACGTTTTGTTAAAACTACAGGTATCAGAAGGCACCTTTAAGGGTGAAACGTTGTAGCACCAGCCTTGACTCCCTATGCCACCCTTGAAGATGCCATTTGGCTCCTTAGGGTGCCATGAGTCACCCATGGGTGCCATAAGACACCCATGGGGGTGCCACATGGAGTCAAATGGCACCTTTGAGGGTTCCATAGGGAGTCGAGCAGCCCCCCTCAGGGGGTGCCGCTGGTGCTACAACGTTTTACTCTCAAAGGTGCCTTCTGCAACCTGTAGTTTTAACAGTGCATAACATAATAAGCTAGTGTTCGTTAAAGTTTCCGAATGTTCAACTATCTACTTATATTAAAAACTGAGTATCTTTCTAACTATCTTTCTAACTATCTTTCTTTCTAACTATCTTTCTATGTCACGCTTCTTTCTCCTGAACGCCAATGAACTGAAAGTCGAACCAGGTACCGATAGATAGGTAATTTTTCAAGCTTCATTAGTTTCAATCTATATAATTATACGATTTTAATTAGCGAAGATATCAATTAATAAGTAGTCAAGTTTAAAGCGATTAAGCCTAATAAATGATTAAATATGAAATCCATTCTTGCATTGCAAAACGTGGTTGCCATGCCATGAAACAATAATAAAAATGAAAATGAGAATTTTGAATGAAGGCTTAACTAAATCAAACACGAAACTCATAAGCGGGCGACTTACATAGTATTTTTATCGCTAGCTACTTGTAATATTTTGAAACATTCATTTGTTGAAGAGCCATCTACTTATATTAAAAACTGAGTATCAATGTCTGCTTTTTCTCCTTTGAGCGAGCTGAACCAAGGGCGGATCCAGCTTCTGGTTAAGGAGGGGGTCATTTTCGGAAAGGGGGGGTCAAAGTGCAAATTTTTGTGCAAAAATGGGGTGGTTTGGCAGTTTTTTCGTAAAATAAGTCCCAAAAATGCAATTTTTTGCTATATTTGGTCGGTTAAGGGGGGGGGGGTCATGATCCCCATGACCCCACTCTGGATCCGCGCCTGAGCTGAACTTACTGAAACTTTCCTCACCATCTTGAAGGCGCGAAGCATCTCAATAATTCGAATGATTTTTTTTATACAGGAAAAAAGTAAAGGCGTGAAGCGCCTGTTAGCGAGCCGCCTTGGCGGGGAGTAGTTTCTTGACATTTTCCTCACTACTTTCAGGGCACGAAGTGCCCGTGCAACGCCGGGCCACGTTCGTGGTACGTCTTGAAATCGAATGAACATTAAATTATATCAAATAAAACTTCAGAATGAGGTAAAAGTTAGAGAGGGGGGACGTTATGCATCAACATGCCGCAGGAAGCTAATCTAGCTGCCCTGGCAGCTAGTTTGTCATAATAAAAGAAGTTACTGGGTTAAAGTTTTGCATAAAAATCAGGACAAGAGGACATTGTTTTAAGATATAAAAATCTCAAGCTAAAGAGGAAATTAGAAAAAAAAAACTATTTTAATAGATTAGTGGGACCTTGGAATAGTTTATCGGAGGAGGTTGTACTGAACAAGGAAGTGGATAGCTTTAAAAAGACCATTGATCTTTACTGTGGGCTATAAATGGACCGGAACCAACCTAGCTGGGCTAAGAGCCTGTTGTTGATCGTCACATTTGTGTTTGTATATTGCACTTGAATAATATATTTAATTCTTTCAGGACGAGATGATGTACATCTTCAAGAGGACTACTCTAGGGCCCCAAGAAGTGTGTGGGGTGCTCCTGGGCAACGAATGTGCTCGTGTATCATCTCCGCTACATAACTGGACGGTGCCGCTAACTGCCTTCCCTAAACCACCCCTCGAGCCGGTCACTCAGCCATCGGTATGTTGTATTTGGATTCCCTTTCTTCACTCGGCAACCGGCTACTTTAACTCTGTTCTCTGTTTTCTCGAATTTACAAATTGTGGTATAATAATACATTAAAAGTAAAAGAAGTCATGACTTCTTCGGAGTTTCTTGTACCCTACCTGGTGCTGACGTGGGTGAGTGACTCCACAATTGAACTGAAGTTACGTATGATATTATCAAGCATGATCTTGATTTGTAACATATCGTTATGGTCTGGACCACATATCTATTGCCACAATTGGTTGGAATGGACCCAGTTGGGTCTAGCATTGTTTTTTTAAACGAACAAATAAAACATTTGTTTTTTCTTTTGGAAAATGTTTATAGTAATATTGGAGGGGGGGAGACAATTACGTCAATGATGCACGTACACTTTTATTTCACGAACTTGCTGAATGCAACCCAAGTAGCATCAACTCTTCGGATTTTGCTGGGGCGATCATCGAACTCCTCGTAAACTGATCCCGTAACTCACGATGACATCGTTTCGATCAGTATGCGAGCACGGTTTTCGATGAACTACTTTTCATCGGAAAGTGATATCCTTCCGATCAACTTTCCCAATGAAAATAAGCCGAGCATCCTGGATTTATCCTAAATTCATCGGCATGGGACTGCACTGCTCGTAAATTGCTCCAAATCTCATCGTATTTCGAGCAAAACTCATCGGATTTTGCTGCTCGGATTCTGTTTGGCCGATGAGACATATTGGAGCAATTCCCGATGAGAACTCATAGAATCCGATCATCGGCCGATGAGAATTTCATCGGGTTTCAATGAATGGCCGATCATCGGCCGATGAGATTATGCTGCTAGGGAACCTTCTCCTTTAGATAAAATAAAGCAATATACTTTCCAAAGATTGAATTATTTCTGAAATTACTTCTCTCTCTCCCAAATAAATGATCAGGAAAACTAGTTTTGACTCTAAAACTAAAATTTCCTTTTTTATAGTTTAGGCGCGTGGCAAGCTTTTGAAAATAATGAACTTAATTTAGCGTTTTTTAAGCTCTAAATGAATGTTCTCATAGCAGCTATTCTCTGATGTATTACATTATGAGAGAATCTGTAAAAGGTCGCAGGTAAATTATATTAAGAATAGCTAAAATTCATGCAATGTATCGACATACCTGTTATGACATCTAGAGAGACTTAGGTTCCGTCTTCGGTATGGATTCATTAGTCAGAAATGGCCACTCACCGAGTTGAAGGCAGAGGTTCTCTCGTTCAAGCTGCAAGTGCCAACAAACTGGTAGCTAAAATGAATTTAGCACACTAGCGAGAGTCCGCAACATTAGTGTGGTTTAACTCGTCAATCAAAGGCATATTTTTGCTACCAGTTTGCTGGCACTCTCAGTTTCAACGAGAGAGCCTACAGCTCGGTTATTGATCATTCCGAACAAAAGAATCCATACCAAAGACGAGACCACTGTCTCTGGATGTCATAATAGGGCTGCTGGTAACATTACATATAGTTCTGTCGTTGCCCTGATTTAAAAATGGTAACGTACTGCTTATACAGCCAAAATTGCTTGAAATGAGACCCAAAATAGTTCCTGCTTTTGACAGTTTTATTGCCTCAACGATGTTCGATCTTTACATTTCATTTTGCTTCCCCCAGCTTGGATCACCCGTTTCCAGGGTCCTACACCTGTCGGACACTCATCTGGATCCTTACTACTTGGAAGGATCGAATGCAGACTGTAAAGAACTCATGTGTTGCAGGATTGCTGATGGTCCGGCCCCTAGCCCCGCCCAAGCAGCTGGAAAATGGGGAGACTACAGAAACTGTGATACGCCCCTCAGAACCTTAGAGCACATGCTGAAACACATTACAGCTAACCACAAAGTAAGTTAGTTGCTGCTGCTGCAATCCTTGTTAAATTATTATGTGGAGATGTCACCATGCCCGTCATTTCAAATGTTTCCGGGGGGGGGGGGATGCATCACAAAAAAAAAGCTAAAAACAGGCCCACTTATATGAAAATATATTGATTTTTCAGCTAGAGGGGTGGAGTGGCAATTGCTTCATCCTCCTGATTGCTCAAATGACGGACCTGTGAACTTCATATTAAAAGTATTTAAAATTGTAGTTTGAAAGTTATGTACTGATAAACTGTCAGACTGCGCCTTATTATCTACTTATATTAAAAACTGAGTATCTTTCTAACTATCTTTCTTTTTTTCTAACTATCTATCTATGTCGCGCTTCTTTCTCCTGAACGCCAGTGAACTGAAAGTCGAACCAAGTACCGATAGATTCGTAATTTTTCAAGCTTCATTAGTTTTAATTCATATAACTATACGATTTTAATTAGCGAAGATATCAATTAATAAGTAGTCAAATTTAAAGCGATTTGGCCTAACTGATTAAATGCGAAATCCATTGTTACAAAACGTGGTTGCTATGAAACAGTAATAACGATGATAAAGAGAATTTTGAATGAAGGCTTAACTAAATCAAACATGAAACTCATTAACGGGCCAAGTATGTAGTACTTTTGTCGCTAGCTACTTGTAGTTTTCTGAAATATAAATTAGTTGGAAAGCCATCTACTTATCAAAACTGAGTATCTGTGTCTGCTTCTTTTCTTTGAGCGAGCTGAACTTTCTGAAACTTTCCTCACCATCTTGAAGGCGCGAAGTGCCCGTGCAACATCTCAATAATTCGGATGATTTTTTTGATGCAGGAAAATAGAAAAGGCGCGAAGGCGCCTCTTAGCGAGCCGCCTTGGCGGGGAGTAGTTTCTTGAATTTTTCCTCGCTACTTTCAAGGCACGAAGTGCCCGTGAAAGAACCGGGCCACGTGCGTAGTATGTCTTGAAACCTTATGAACATTAAATTATATCAAACAATATAACATCAGAATGAGATAAAAGTTAGGGAGGGGGCCGTTATGCACCAGCATGCCGCAGGAAGCTAATCTAGCTACCCTGGCAGCTAGTTTATATTACACCTTGTTTTACTTTGTCATTTACAGGTAATAGTGAGTTCTAACACTTAACAGTTTTTCTTTAGTAGTACTTCCATAACATGCTTCAAAATATTAAATAGTGTGAATTGGAAAATGAGTAGTGTTTCGTAAATTTATGTGCACATAGAAGAGCGATTTTTTTTTATGATTAGAGAAATTACTTTTCTTATGATAGTCGTTAAAACTATTAAGGCTCATATTCAACAATTTCATTGCTCTATGTTGAAAACTACTTTTGTTAAGTTGAGTACGCGAGTGCGCATTAATTCTGTAAAAGTGTTTCTTCTGCCAACACTGTACCAGTGCAGAGAAAACAGCCTGCTCTGGTTGCACTCAGCAACGTTTCTCTACCCTTTTTGAGTGTCGGACCTTTTGAAAAAATCTCGCTGACCGGTTTTTGATATTTTTTTATTTGTTTTTTTTTTTTTTCTTTTTTCGTTTTTCTTTGATTTGTTTTGTTTTATTTCGTTTATTATTATTATTATTTTTAAACTTTTATTTATTTATTTTAAATTTCTTTTCTTTTTTTTTGTCGAAAGTGGGGAAAAACTTTTAACTAGCGGACGGTTGAAAACTTGTGAAATAAGTTTGAGGAATTTTTTTAAACGAAGAAATAATGAATAAATGAGCAAAAAAATTTTTGGTATTATTTAGCTATCACTTTAAATATTTAAATTTAAAGATAAGTAATAATAGAATTACAGACAAGTATAATACAATTGCACAAAAGTAACTGAGCATTTGTTAAAAGACACATTAAAGATAACAAAAAGCAATCACAAAAATCACGTAAAAAAAGTCGTACATTATAATACTATTATTCTCTTACTATTTATAACAAGAAAAAATCTCTAATGTCCAGTCAAAATTTTCTGCGAACCGGTGCCAATTCGTCGACCCACTGGCTAAAAATGGCTACACTGTAGTCTTGATTTCATGGCAAAATACCTTGTGTAAAAAGTAATTTGTTAACACGATAAAATTTAGATCAGACTAAGGTAAAAGTTATTTTGTTAAAATCCGATGGCAAAGTAAAGGAATCGTTAGTGTTCCTCCTAGAGAAACTTAATGGAATGTAATAACTTTTTGGGTGCCACGGTAATGAAACTAGGAGATTTGTAAAGTTATTTCAAGAAATAAACTACGAAGTTAAAGTGAGAAGAAGGAAAAGCAAAAATATGGATTTTGAAACAATAGTTGAATGTAGCGTGTTCGATGAAAATATCTTGTTTGGCAGGTAATTTCTAAGCTCAGAGATAAGAGCTCAGTTTTCTTCATAAAAGTTAGCAATCAAGTAGAAAATTTACACGGAGGACTACTTAAAGAAGTAACTCTTTGCATTTACCAGGAATCACCATGCTTCTACACTGCTATGATCTGGTATTATCCCAGGATGCTGTGATAAAGAAACTGTACAGTTCCTGGAATCCAATGGAGTCAATTATACACCACAAAAGTTAAATCCTCCTAATATTCTACCTGTAGTAATACCCAATCGAGCATTGTTGTGGACCATTTGGAGGAAGCTTAGGTAAAAAAGAACAGATTGCTCTGAAAATTGGATAGTTTCGTGGGAAGGTCAATGCTGCTTTTTCAAAGTATCGAAGGATTCTGTCAAAAAGGATATAAAGTCATTCCGAAGAAACTCTTTGTCAAGGGGGAAATGCGCGTCACGCCAAGTTTCGGTGTGCAATGACAGTAAATATTATTATATCAAGAACGTTCCTATTATAAAAAATATAATGTATTAAAGCAAAGTTATTCCAAATTTGGCAGATTATTTTTTTTTTTCACTCCAAGCCTCACGTTCGAAAAATGATTAGCACCTGTAAAATCATCTTAGTAAAATCAAGCATTCTCCTGATTTCATCTCCTCATTTCTTATTTTATTTTCTTTTTTCTCCCAGATAGATTACGTCATCTGGACTGGAGACATACCTCCTCATGACGTATGGAACACCACCCGGTCAGAACAGGTGCGACTGCTGCACTTGGTGACGCGGATCCTGGAAAAGCATTTGCCTGGGGTACCGGTCTATCCTGCTCTGGGAAACCACGAGAGTGCTCGCATAAACAGGTGGGTCACATACTCAATTATTTACGAAATGTTTTCTTGAAATTAATGTTAGTATATATCGATAAATATAGAGAGAAGAGATAGATAGGTTGATGAATATAGACAAATGAGTAGATAAATATAGACAGATAAGTTGATAAATATAGACAGATAAATTGATAAACATAAACAGATAGGTTGATAAATACAGAGAGATAAAAACAGACAGATTGATAAATATAGACAGATAAGTTGATAAATATAGACAGATAAATTGATAAATATAAACAGATAGGTTGATAAATACAGAGAGATAGATAGGTTGAGAGATGAGAAAAATAGATATATTGATACATACATATTGTACAAAGATTGATAGTTAGACAGACGCATAAAAGTGGATATTTTTTTATTTATTTATTCATCTAATTTTTATTTTTTTATTTTATTTTAATGAATTTATTTTATTTTTATTTATTTATTTTATTTTTATTTATTTACTAAATTTATTTTTCTATATTTTGACTAATACATTGATTGATAAAAATATAGAGATAACTGTTTGGAGATAGATCAATTTCAAGAGAGATATATGGATCTATAGAGATAAATATAAAAATGCTTTCTTGAAACTCATTTTTGTATAGATGGAGTAGGCAAACAGAGATGTAGATTTTAATTTTATTTTTATTCCACCGTTGAATTTATTTTAGCAGCCGTCAATGGCAGCTGGCCTCTTGCCAATAATATTCTTGGTTCAAATGAAAGTAAATTGAGTGAGTGGTAAAACGGTTGACCTCGTGCTAATATTCCCGGCGTTCAATGAAGCGCGGTGAGAAGGGGGCGAAGCCTCCGAAAAACACCGTTAGAGGCGGGTTCGGTATGCAGCCATGAGCAGTGAAGCCGTGCACCATAGACTGATAAACTAGCCATCCTGGTGGCTAGTTATAATGAATGAAGTGTGGATTATTTCTTAGGAATAAACTGCTACACGTTCTGGCATTTTACTTGGACTCCCAAGTGGAATGAACATGGACAATAAGCGCTCCCCTATTTACCAAAGTAGGTAAAAATATCAAAAGAAATGCTTATTAGTCGTAATGCATAGACTAAGGTATTTTAAACGATCCTCTCCAAATCTGAAGTTTCAGAATTTGCTTTGAAAACGAGTGTAAACGAATTTGACATTTCTAAATGGGTTTTAAAGTATAAAATAATAATTCGTTAATTACTAAGGATTTTTAATTAAGAACAATTAATGTAACTTTTACAGCTTTCCTCAACCAGAAGTACATAATCAGTTCTCCATCCAGTGGCTACATGAGGAAGTAACGAAAGCTTGGGGTCGATGGCTACCAGCATCTGCACAGCGCACCTTACGAAAGTAAGTTTCATATGTGGTCAATTTAAGGATGCATTCAACAGAATTTAATCAAATCAAGTACGATCAATTGAATCTACCAATAACGATGCCAGAAATTGCCTTTCAACCAGAAGGAAATTTCTTGCGACGCAACTGGTAGATTGAATTCTTTCGAATCGAACACAACCGAGTTGAATTAGGCCCTTTATTTGGGCGTTAAGAAGTGGCGAGACACTCTCATAACAAAACATTAGAAAATGAGCATTGCAAGTAGGCTAACTTAAGTATTGAAACCATGGTATGTTCTTTGCAAATGATGATTTTTGAAGAAATGCTCGCGAGAATTGTAAATTCTCATAATGATCCTCATATTTTCTTGACTGATTCGAATAATCTTCCACATATCTAGCAAATTATCTAACAGTTTGCATGTGACTTGACAGGAATAAATTAGTTTGAGGAGATCTTGATCATTATGACCTGGTTATATGGGGTTTTTCTGGAACTCTGCTCAGTTAAAATACGCTTAAATTAATTTAAGATTGACAATTTAGTTGAATCCTATAATCGAGTCTTTGACTCTAAGCTAATTTTGAATCAAAATGCATCTTGAGTTAACTCTGATTACAGAAACTTTAATGAAAATGCAATAAATATTATTCCATTGTTGATGTGATAAGAACTTTTCACTTTGTCTTTACAGGGGAATGTACTATGCTGTGAGAATTGCTCCAGGATTAAAGCTTCTCTCATTAAACATGAACTACTGCAATAGTCAGAACTGGTAAGATGTTGGAGAAACTTCTGCTTCACTCAGTGTTCACGAATTTTATTTTTATTTTTTTTAAATAAAACTTATTTTGTAAGAAGCATATTTAAAAAAAATTCTCGATTAAGAGATTCATCTATGCAGGCAGTATTTAGGATCTTGAATGCATTTGGATGGAGCAATGTATCTATTTGGATTGCAAAAAAAAAAAAAAAAAATGCTTGATTTACTGAACATTTGTTGCTTTCTTCTTTTTATGTTTTATATGCCTAGTATATTAACTGAAGCTGATGAGTATTTTAGCTCTTTTCAAAGCATTAGGACCAAGACGTTTTTCCAACAGACATCTAAAATTAATAGATCTAGTAATAGTTCTTGGCAAGTATCGCTGCAAGGAAGGTTCAACCAAAAGTTTTTTCATACTAATAAGAACGACTATTAACTCTCAAAATAATACAGGGATCTACACACAAGCTTCTATATAGATGAACTCTAATAGAAACAAGAGCTGATTAGTTCTTGGCAAGTATCGCTGCAAGGGAAGGCTCAACCAAAAGTTTTTTCATACTAAGAACGACTATTAACTCTCAAAATAATACAGGGATCTGCACACAAGCTTCTATATAGATGCACTCTAATAGAAACAAGAGCTGATTAGTTTTTGGTTCTAATCATTCCAAAGATCGTCATTCAATTTAGCATTACTATCATTACTGCAAGTGTTGTATCTGAAGAAATAATGCATGTAAACTCGTGTTTTTTTTTTTTTTTTTTCTAAAGCTCGAAGTACTTATTTAGATAAACTTGAAAAGCATTTTTAAGCCCTTGAAGGCAATTACGCATTTAAAATAGCTGTAATTTATTTTAAAAAACACAATCTTATTTGGACAAGATATCATCATCGCAACCTTATTTAAACGATGCGCACCGTAAAATTACACCACAATAACTTTATTTTGATTGATCTCTTTAACATTTTTCATTTCATTTCATTTCATTTGGCGCCGAAAATGCGGGAGGGGTTGGTGAGAATGGATGCAGAGTCCCTTTTCTCCAGTAGGCCTTTAACATTTCAAAAACAATAACAATTCTAACGTGTTGCCAAAACTCGTTTACCAAATACCATAAAAGTTTAAATTTACGCTGATGTGATTAAATATTAAACCCATTGCTATAATCTAACGTGGTTGCTATGAAACAGTAACAATGATAGTAATCATAAAGAAAATGGTGAAAGAAAGCTTCTCAAACTTTAAATGAAGGCACAAAAAACGGGGTTTTTTGTGGAAACTAGCGTTTTCACAAAAAAAACGCCGATGCAGATGAACTCAAAAACCAAAACTTTACCTAAATATAAAATTTTATCAAAATTGTTAGAGTCGTTTTCGAGATCCGAAATATATACAAGAATTGCTCGTTTAAAGATATAAGATTTCTATTTTAAAATGGCGTTTGTTGACTTTTGCAGGATTTACCGCTCAGATTCAAATTCATATTTTTAAAAAACGTTGATGTAATTTTTTTGGCTTCACTTTGTACTTATTATCTCGCAGGTGGATGTTGCTGAACTCTACAGATCCTGGACAAGAGTTAGAGTGGCTGGTTAATCAACTGCAAGAAGCTGAGCTCAGAGAAGAAAAAGTAAGTTTTAAAGTTTTGGTTTTGGCGGATTTAGTTAAATAAGGCAGGAATTCAAGTGAAACACCATTGCAACCGCTTCGAATTGCAATCGCTACTGGAAGTGAATTACATTATCATCAACTTAACTTGGCACTGACGTCACTACGGGTGGAGCCAATAAGAGCTCACAAGCAGTCAGCGATCTCCTCTTATTCGCCAAGTAGGCTGTGACGTTTTATCTAGCTTGTTTTTCATAGGCAAACGTCACGCTGACGTCACGATGTTTTTATCAAGAAACGTTTTAATGTAATTCATTTCCAGTAGCGATTGTAATTTGCGATCGCCTGTTTCACTTGAATTCCTGCCTAGATATAATCTCTCGCACACGTTCAGGTGATGGGTGCTCTGATAGAAGTATATGGCAACAGCATTAGATATGTTTTTAAGTTCTAAATTTTTACTTTCTGAAAAACCACTTATGAAAAAACTTGTACCCTTTCTCAACATAATCTCTCTCAATATTCTAAGAGCTGGCAACGTTTCCGAGTGACAATTTTAAGACGTCTGGCTCTTTAATACATCTTTCCCTGAGCTCTTCCGAGCAGCATGCGTGGTGTCTGGTGGCTGAGAATGGTTGCGTTTTTTACTGCGCATCACACTTGTACAGAAAAAAAATAGTGATTTTTTAAAACCATTTTGGGGCAATTAGAAACTTAAACCTGTTATAAGTATGTCACGTAATATATCAATGGAAAGCTCTATTCCTTGCCTTCAGAATGGTTTTTGAATTTTTCTACTATATTTAGAAAAGAAGTTGCAAGTAAACGCTTTTTTTTTTTTTTTTCATTTTTAACAGCTCTGTATTTTATACAATTTTTGAAGTAGAAATCTAAAACTTGGCAGGATTACTTATCTTGTCGTAAATGTCCTTCACACCAATTTTTGTTAGAATCGGAACTGGTGAGGTCAAAAACTTTTTTCCATGATTGATTTGACGTGGAATTGCCCAAAAATGACTTAAAAATCACTATTTTTCCAATACAAGTGTGATACGCAGCAAAAAAACGCAATCATTCTCGGCCACCAGACACCCGGTATGCTGCTTAGAAGAGCATAGGGAAAGATGTATTAAAGAGCCAGGCGTCTTAAAATTGTTTTTTCAACGTTGAACTACAAGATGGCATAACTTTAACATAGTGTTATACATCATTGTCGTTACAATGGCTGTTACAGTGTTACAGAAGTTTATTCGAGAAAATGTTTTGAGCGCCCAGAAAGTGTCTAAATTGTCGGAACTTTCCTTCGTATTTTTCATTACACACACCGCTCAATTGCTGCTAATTATCAATGGTAGTCTCACCGCTTAAATGTAGAAAAATATGTATATATCTTTCTTTTGGGCTGTTTTTACAACGAACAGGCAAAGCGTTAGTGGGTGATAGTTTATGTCCAAGAGGCATTACTAACAACAATAACACGATGATTGTTCAAGGGGAAGGTCGGCATGAAAGAAGTAGTACCGGTAATTAACCTTTTTATTTTATTTATTTTTCTTGAATCATTTTAGAAGGCCTCAAAAAAACTTCTTAAAGTTAAAAGCATGTATCAATTCCTTGTGATTTTTTTTAACTTTTAAAAGATAATTAACTTTGAATCTCCTCTACAATATACATCACCACGGCTGACTCTTTTTCATCCATTTAACTTCTTTATTTATTTATTTATTTATTTGGTAGAAGTTCCATTTCTTTCTTTTTGTCTCTTTTTCAGGTGCACATTATCGGACACATTCCACCAGGTCACAGCGACTGTCTTCCAGTTTGGAGTGCTAACTATTATCGTATAATCAACAGGTAATGCTTTTCCAATGCTACTCATAATGTCACTCTGTTCAGATTGCACAGATCTGCAACTGAAAAATTGCTTAAGATGTGTAGCTGGCTCATAAATTCTTATCGTGCAGAAACTGGCAAAAACGCAATCATTTCAGTTATCTCGTACTACCATTGTTCTGGTGTCACACATGAGTCAAAATGTCCACCAAGCTCGAAAAGGGTTAAACTGTGAATGGACTGGCGATAAGATTGACGAAATATGTAACCCTTTGAAATAGAATAGACGAAAAAAAAAAACCCCCCGTCACCGATGCATATGTTCGGATTATATCGAATGACAGGCACGACAAACTTACTCAGATACGACTTCTCATGACATTTACTCAGTGGTCGGAAGTAGCGCGCTACAAGTAGCGAAACGACTGTAGTAGCTACATTTTTTAGTAGTTTGTAATGTAGCGCACTACTTTTTAAAAAAAGTAGAGTAGTGAGTAGCGCGATACAAAAAAATAGTAGTTTGTAGCGATTTCTGGAAACTGCTTTTAAATTAAAAAAATAAATAAATAAATGAAAAAAAAAATTTTTTTTAAAGAGAAGGAAGGAAAAAAACAAGGTTTTTCTTGTGGCGAATATTCGTAAAAATTCCAAAAAAAATCTAAAAAGGACAAATTTTAGCAAAAAAAAGGAACAAAAAGGAAAAGTAACAAATAAATTCAAAGACAATTCCTATTTCTATTCCATCGAATGAGATATTTTTTTAATCGAACCACTTTTCGAATTTTTTCGGTCGATCCTCAAACGGTGTATTCTTATTATTTATTTATTTTTTTAAAAAGTAGCGAAGTAGCAACTACATTTCAAAAGTAGTGTAGCTCGCTACATTAAAAAAAAGTAGTTGTAGCTGTAGTTAGCTACATTTATGAGAAATTAGTTGTAGTTGTAGTTCGCTACGAAAAATATGTAGTTTTTCCAACCACTGCATTTACTTCTTTAATTGAGAAATGCGCATTTAGATGCTAAATTTTGTAATCCTCAGTCATTGGAATGTTGCTCACTTGTCTTTTAAGCCTTTAAGTACATTACTAAAGAAATAAAAAAAAACTAGTAGCTACTTACTTCTTTTGCAGCGGAAATTTAATTCACGATATTCATCTAGATACTCTGGGTATCAATTTTAAACAATCAACTTTTTGGAATAAAAATTTACTACATCTACAGACAAGAGTCGATCCAGCTTCTAGTTTTGGGGGGGGGGGTTTTCTTAAAAAATCTGGTATGGGTTCCACATTACTTCTTTTTACGTGAAAATTTCTTTGTAGATGCCTTAGTGTTGAAATAGTGCTAGGATGAGCAATTCGAACATTTACACCCCTAGTTTGCCACGAAACAATGCAAAAATATGTTTTACAATGATTCATTTACTAAATATCGCCGATTTTAACATTATTCAGTGGATTTTTCGCAAAATATCGCCAATAGCGCCAAATTGAACCCAAATTCAAAAAATAAAAAAAAATTTGCCAAATTTGTCGCCAACTTGGCTATGTATCGCCAAGTTGGCGTCAAATACTTGGCGATCAAAAGTTTGGGGATATATCGCGAAGTGGTCGTGCCAATTCATATCACTTGTCTGCATTGAGATTAACACTGATTTACCCCAAGAAAGGAGTAAAACACCCCCTTGGGAACATTCGAATGCAACTACAAGGGGTGGTGAACAACTAGACCCCCCTCAGAGCCTACATACCAAACTAGAAGCTTCTACGGCATATAGTTTTTGAGTTATGCGACATAAATACATACGCACATACGTACGCACATTACGTACATACAGACGTCACGAGAAAAGTCGTCGTAATTAACTCGGGGGTGGTTGAAAAGGATTTTTCGGCTGGTTATATGTTGGCAGGTACATATGCACATGCTGACAGGTCGAAAAAACAACTCAACATTCTTTCGGGGGTGAGCAAAATCAAAATTTAGACCTAAATTTGAGGAAAATTTTGTTTGCAATCACAATACTTCCTTTACTACGTAAAAGGAAGTAAAAATGAACTGTATTTTTTGAAATTTGTATTTTTTGTCGAAGCTTTTTGTCCTATCTGTTTCCTTGTTTTTATTACACTTCTGAATCTATAGCGAGAATTTTAAGTTCAATTCTATCTGTTTATTTGTTGGATGGCAGCACAGGGCAATTTTCCAATTGAAAGCTTGCTGTAGACCAAAAATTGAGATGATATTAAGCCAAGACAGGTGGAAACTTGTTTTCAAAATCAATAAACGAAAGATTGAAATTTCCATTTATATCATTCATTACCATACTAAATTTTGTTTCTTTCTTAGGTTTGAAAACACGGTACGGGGCCAGTTCTTTGGACACAGCCACTTAGATGAACTGGAAGTGTTCTACGGTGAACATGGACGACCCACCTCAGTCGCCTATATTGGTCCTTCAGTCACCAGCTACGATGGCGTGAATCCGTCTTATAGGATCTACACCGTCGACGGTCATTACCTCTCCAGTACTAGGGTAAGAATAATGTAACATGTTATGGTAGAATAAGTGCCGTCATTTTATTGTGATCAAACAAGAAAACATAATTTAATTTTCCAACCATGTATGAAAAACAGAGTGTGGAAAACTTGTCCAGAGAAAATATCCTCCTTCGAAGTTGTTCAGAGAATATCTACGACACGGCGCCTAATTCTAGAGAAATACACAAAAGAAAAAGACCAGAAGTGACATCCTAAGTACCGAAAACTAGCTTCATCGAGGCCTAATATGAAACTACAGAATGGATAAAAAAGGAACTAAATATCTTTTTCAGCCTTCTTATCCTCCGATGCCCACCACGTTTTGCATAGATAAAATTGTTCCCTGTTAATTCAAAAAAGACGTGTCTGCAATTTGTGTCTTTGATTTTTCTCGTATATTGAAATTTTCAGTGTTTTTTAGACTTACATAGCTGATATTAATAGTGTAACCACTTGCTTGATCTCCAGGCCATAGCGCACCCAGGATAGGCAGGATAAGAAATTTGCCAGTAAAGCAAATTGGTTCGTGAATTGTACGTTGGATAAATGTTCCTGACATGTACTTTTTCACTTTATACTTCAGGGTCCCGCGCACTTACTACAACACGTGGCTTAACCTGTTGGATGTGGCCCCGAAGAGCGCTCTGTTCTTTTGATCGAGACCAGGAATCGAGCAAACCCCTGGTCCAGCACCCCCAGAGGTGGCTGACTATTCAGATAACCTTGGTTTGATCCCTAGTTGGAGATTTTTTCCCGTTGAAACTACAGTACACTGGAAAAAGCTTTAAAACTGGTTCAAATTTTCACGCTTAAATTAATAAAAATTTCCCCTAATATATTGGTGTTTTCGCTCAAACACCATTGCATTGATGAAATTTAGCACAAATAACATAGTTGAAGCTAAATTTATGCTAGATTTAAGAAATTGCCAGTACAACATCGGTATTGATTTTAACAGTTAATGTCCTAATGTAAGGAAGCATTGTCTAAGTTTCTATCTCTTAGGGCCCTGCTCCACATCAGCAGAAAACGGGACCGAAACCGAAGGCAGAAACCGAAAATCCGGGTACTTTCCATAGGAATACCATTTAACCCGTTTTACGTTTCTGCATTATTTTTCTGCTTTACGTCAATGTGGAGCAGGGCACTTATTCATAAAAATACTTAAACTTCCACTGTTTAAATACTTTGCACAGTAAAATTTAATAGTATCTGAATACGATGAAGGCATTTTCCATTTTCCAACGGCATTTTATTGAAAATGCTTTTGTTTCTGCTATGGAACTATATTAAGCACTAAAATTTGAGTTTGCCTTAATGTAAAAAAAGAGCTTTCAAATCTTCTATTGTATATTTACCAATACATTGTATTTCTATCATTGGAATAGCCTATGCAGTGTTTTTTACTAGAGTATAACAAGTAATGGAAATATTTTCTTCTAGGCCATTTTGGATCACGAAACCTACTATCTGAATCTGACGGAAGCCAATCTGTACGATAAGCCCACGTGGAGGAGGTCTTATTCAGCCAGAGAAGAATATGGGTTAACTTCCTTACAGCCCGAGCAGTGGAACCACTTGCTGGACCGATTTCAAGACGACGACAATTTGTTCCAAAAATTTGTCAGGTAATTTCAAGAAGATTCAGTCTAAAAATACTACACTTCGCAAAACACGAAGCTTACATGCTTTCACAAAATTCGCACATCTATACTACGTTCACGGAAAAGATAAACCAGAAGTAAGCAAACGGGTTTTCATAAATTGTACCATCATACCATTTTTGGGTATTTTTCTGGAGTAAAAAAAGAAAACCAAGATCATTTTCATTCACAGTCTGCTTGGCGCTATTTTTTTCTTGTCCAAGCTAAATACGAGATTGGCGTCGCCAAATGGCGTTTTTTTTTTTTTTTTCTCACATTTAATCTATCTTTCTCTTGAACGCAATGCAGTTCAACACCACCATAAATGCACTTTTAGAATTTTTGATTTCATAGGAGGTAGTCCAGTGCGAACACATTCCGGTCTTCGAAATGAAATACAGCTGCGTTTTCGTTTAATATTGCAGCGTATTTGCATATCTGACCCAATGAAATTTGGGCTTATATTCAGTTTAGCACCGCAATATCAGCATAAAGTCAAATATGAAAAACATGCCCCCATGGCGCTATTGAACTGAATGTATGATATTATAGTCAGAGTTTCAAAGTGAATTAAGAGCAGCGTTAATTACTTATGACACAAATTCACCACGCATCACTTCATTTTGGTTTCAAGTTCCCTGCAATACAAATGCTTTACAATCATATTAATCAGCTGTGAATATTTCAAAGATTTTGACATTTGATATATATTTTTTAAATATTTAATTCACTATGTTTTGAATCCTTTAAAATTATAAGTGAGGAGTTTTTTTTCCTTAAAAAAATACTTAAGGCACCATAAAATTTCAGAGATCACCTTATTACACGAAGAATGCGATGAGTAAACTTGCTACCGCTTTATGGCAAATAATATTGCAATAAATTGACGTGCTTAACTCCTTGACGTCACATTTAGCAGTCAGAGCTCAGTTTGTAATCAAAAAATCTTTTTCTCCAAATATTTATTAAAGATCACAAATATAGAATATTTTTCAATTAATGTTGATGTTTTTAAACTTTTCCTCAAAATCAATGTAGTCTACCAAAACTCTTGCGCATAAAAAGTATCACAACAAATCAATGCAATCAAACTGTATCTAATTTCCCAGTGTGGCTCCAAAAATGCGTTATTTAGCTCTAAAGATTCGGTGACAGTAGGAATGCTTACTTCAGTTTCGGATAAAACCCAAAAACAAACCGGCACTTCTATATTATAGAGTTTTCTCCACAAGAAAATTAATGTGAACATTTCTGCTGCAAATCTGAGGTAAACTATCTGAGGTTCTTTTCTAAACAACTTATTGAGCCTTTAACATTTTTTGTGATGCAAAAGCGGTGGATATCTCAGCTTTCGTTTTTGTGCGACACTGGATAACAACATCTTTATTGAAGTAACATCAATGCAACTTAAAAAATATGATTCCTATGTTCTAATTGTATGTTCTCTCAATTCTACAGGCACCTCTACCATCTGAGCGACTACCCCAGAGAGCAGTGTTCTGGAGAATGTAAACAGGAGACTTTATGCCGAATGCGTACAGCTCGATCACATGATTCCTCATTCTGTATATGAAATGTGACACCCAGCCCCTTCATATCTGTACATAAAGTGTACACAACCTCACACGAAAGCAAACCCCCTACGTTTTCATGGAAAATGAACTTTTACAAGATCTTCTCTCAAAGTCCACAGAGAAAAATACGTTTCTGCACTCCCCATCAATTGTTGGACTGAATATTAAAATAACTATTTTTGCACTACGGAAAAATTTCAACAACAACTTTTACATATTTCCTTCTTCGTAGAGGAAATCTCATTTCATTGAAAAAGAAATTGTTTGGTGTGTACCTTTGTACCTAGAAACTAATTCCCGAGGAATATTTAAGTTTATTTAAGAAAACCTTAAAATATTTAAAGTTTTTTAAATGCATTCAAACATTTTCGTAGCAATATTTATTTCAAGTTTTCTTGAATGTAAGCATAGAATTTCTTATGTTGAGCAAAGTCATTAGTTCTGAATTGCCTATGCTTATTGTCTTATAACTGTTAAACACTTAAGCATTCAACTCAAGCTTGAACTCATTTCTGGGCAATTTGAGCTATTTCGGTTAGCTTTGTATCACTTGAAGTACTTTAGTATATTTGATTGCTAAAAAAAACTAGAAGTTTTAGTGGTGTACTTACTTGGCAAATTTTATGAAATAAGCTCTGAAAACAACGCATGAATTAGAATTACAATACGAGGGAAATTTTTTTACTTAATTCATTACTAAATTTTCTCATATTTCTAAGCAATGTAAATTATTTGAATATGATGGTTTGACTAAGACTTTTAAAATTGCAATAAGGTGAAAATTAAGTGCAGTAAAGCTGGTAGTAAATTTAGTCAGGCAACAAAGTTTGGGAACACGGATACGTGTCCCCTTTTTTTATTTAGAACACTTTGAAGCACTTTGGGGACATTTCAGGACACTTTCGAGATCACCTTTCAGCACATGTTTATTTCAGCCCACTTTTTGCACACTTTTGGGAACGCATTTGGAGACATTGTTTGAACACTCACACTGTCACCTGATTTAAACCACATTGTATCACTTTCTTTGTTACACTTTTTTAAACATTTATTTTCCAAATCCGTCGATTTTCACAGCAGTTTTTGCTGTTAATTTTACAGCAGTTTCGCTTCATGTATTTCAAAGCAAACCTGTAACCTTATACATTAGTTTTTACTAGCAGTTAAAGCACATTTCTTTCGTTTTACCTCCTTCATACAGAGAAATTTTTTGTTAAACGAAGAAAGGTCTGTAACCCGAAAATGTCTACCTCAATCAGGCCGGTCATTTAAGGGGAGCAGGGGGGGGGTCAATTAACCCCCCTGACTTCGAGAAATCTATGTATTTGCACATAAGTGGGTGTGGTTTTTTATGTTTTCCGATGAAATTGCATTGTGTTTGGACCCTTTGCCCCCCCCCCCCCTGGAAAAATCTTGAAATGACGTCCCTGACCTCAATCAATTACAATTTGCTGATGTGGCAGCTGTCGGCTGAAGGGTAGTGAACAGTTTCTCTTCATGAGGAATGACATGTTTTATAAAATCATTTATGACGAAAATCAATAATGGTGTATAAAAGCACGATTTCTGATATATTGAAATGTTCTATTGAGTGGTAGTTAAAGAATGATGTTTGAAAACTTTGTACGTTCAGTAAAGAAAGTTACCATTCTTTTTTTTTCACTGATAGTAATCAAAATGGAAAGAATAAGACTTTTTATTTTTTCAGTATTTTAGTAAAATATGGACCCTTGAGAGGAATTTTGTCTTTAGCTCGGTTACTTCTTATTCCAAGCTGACGAATGCTAACAAGCACGAAACTGCAGTTCTTGGACGGAATAACCGAGTTGGAGGTGTCTTGCACCCTTGAAAGAGGTTATACATAATACTTATTCCCCCTCCAAAAATGTTAATTCCTGATTCCATTGAATTTGAAATTAAATACGAAGCATTTTTCGATCTTGCGGCAACACCCCCCCCCTCCTCCAACCCCATTATACCCTGACATACGAAAAAAAAAAGAATTATTTTGCTGTATGGAATTATTGTACAAAATTTGAACTGTATTTCATAAGTTTTAGAAAATTCATTTAAAACATCATGAAAAATTTGGAACGTGTATTTTCATTCATAACAGTTGTTGAAAATAGTGGAATATTTGTGAGTTTGATGTATTGTCATTCCGTTCCATTTTTGTCCTGTGAGTATTTATTTAAAATCTGTATTTATTTTGTTTCATGTTTAATTTATTCATACACTGTCAATTTTGTTTTGTTCAATAAAGACTATAATTCCGAATTTAAGAAGCACTTGTGATTCATTTTCGAAAAGCATATTATAATGTAATTTAGTTGCATTTCCAATTTAACCAACACTTTAATCAAACACATCGTAACTTTTCGAAAACGAACCTTTATTACTATGCATGAAAAATAATGAAATAGGAAAGCATGACATTTCTTGCAGAGTTGTATACTTTCTAAATAATCACAAATCGATTATATTATTTAATCCATTTTTAAAGTTACAAAATAAAACGAAGAAATAAGCACGAGTACTGTAAAAAAATAGATATTGATTTCACAGTATAATACAGCTAATTTTATAGTAACAAACTCACAAACTGTAAAAATTGCTAATTTTACACTAATAAGCTGTAAAACTGCTGCTTTACAGTAATAAACTAAAATTGCTAATTTTGCAGTTTATTACTGTGCATTTTACAATTTTAAATTGGAACATCTACTGCCAGTATTATACTGTTATTTTTGCAGTATAATACAGCTAATTTTGTGGTAATAAACTGTAAAATTGCAGCTTTAGAGTAAAATTGCTAATTTTATAATTTATTGCAATGCATTTTACAGTTTTAAACTGGAACCCATGCTGCCAGTATTATTCTACAAAAACAACAATTTGTTCTTTTAGTGTGAGAACATAATAATAATAATAACAATAATATTAATAATAATAACAATAGTGTTATTCATAAACACAGTGCAGGGAAGTTGCACAATTACATAAACTCCAGAAAAAAATAATACAAGTATGTTACAAATATTACATTTCATCACAAATAACTCTATTTAAACTTTTTTGTTTCAAAGGAAATTTCAGTATTTTCCTAAACGTTCACTTTATTTGCAGTCTTTACAAAAACTATCTTTTAATTAATAAATAGCTCCAAAAAAGAAATGAATAGCTAGATATGAAGGGAAAAATTCTTGACAGCCCTATCAAGCCTTCTTTGCCGAACATCTGATAAAGTCACTAAAAATCATACCGTTAAAAACACTAAAGATTATTTCCATGGTAACCTTTCCGTTTCAGTTTAATATCTACACTTGGTTGTTGTTAATATTTTCTGTGCTCAATATTTCAAATGCTTTCTGAGCTTAAATATGCAGAGTTCATTTTTCCTGAAACAACAACAAAAGGTAAGTAGCACCTACTTTTAAATATGTCTACTTTTAATCGAGTATGCAGATGTGTCAAGGTTGTTAAGGCTAAATTATTAGTGAATAATCACAAAAGTTCCATTTTATAACAGGCATCCTCAAGTCTTTTTCACGAACGACGATCTGACTAGTGATTTCGTATTCAAGTAACTTTCTAATTCTTAAAACTTAAAATTTTATTATAATACAATACTATGATAAGTACAAATTACACACATGTATTCTATTTCGTATGTAAATATATTAAACGTAACAATTAGGGGTGCGACATCGAAGGTAAAACATCGATGTTTGAAGACATCGATGGTATTGATACATTGACCAAAAACATCGATGTTTCAAGACATCGGTCTTTTTTTCAAAAAAAAAAAAAAAAAATTGCGTACACATTTAAATGTAGAGAAATACAGTAACTCCTCAATACATCGCTCCTCTTTTTACTCTTTTTATCCCTCAATGCGTTTTATCTTTTGTTTCCTGAAAAACTCAACCGTATGATGTCAATTATAGAAAACTTTTTTTAGTGAAATAGATACTGCAACTGTTGATTAACTGTGTTACTATATCTTATATTTTTATGAAATTTGTTTTCCTAAATGTAAAACTTCATTATGGAAAAAAATTTCAAATGCAAAACAACGACGTTTAAAAATCATTGACCGTAAATCATCGTAAGTAATTGAAAAAAAAAAAAAAAACTTTGTCAATACGACAGATATTGTAACTGTTGAAGATGAATCTTTTCATTGCTTTTTGCTGAAATGTAAATGTGAAACGTTTTGCTGAAATGTAAAAACAAAAAAAAAAGTGCAGACATCGAAAGAAAAAGAAAAGCATTAAAAGCGAAATACTGATAATTAAAAGACATCGACCGTAAAACATCGATGGTAACTATCGAAAACATCTTCTGACGAGATTGATAGTGTAACGGCAGATTAATAATGTAACTTTTGGCCGAATATCTATATGATTTGATTTTTTTTTTTTTTTTTTTTTTTTTTTTTTGCTGAAATATAAAACATCGACATAAAAAATTAAATAAAATAAAATAATCGAAAAACGGCGAAAGCAAATTAGAGATGTTTCAGAGACATCGAAAGCAAAGCATTGATAATAATCATAGAAAATGTTTTTCCAATGATATCAATACTGAAACTTCTGATTAAAGATGACTATAAACCATCGACATTGAAAAAAACATGGAACTCAAAACAGCGATGTTCGAAAAACATCGATGTTTCCAAAACATCGACATCGACGTCGCAGCACTAGTAACAATTCTCCCTCACATGTACGTTTCATCATACTACTATTTTGTGTTTAGATATTTTTAAAAATACTAATAGTTATTGTTTCTTTTGGCTATTTTTTCGAATTGTATTCTATCTAGGATCCCAAACCGGACCTAAATTTCCCAGAACTTGTTTTTAATGTTTAAATTGGCAAGTCCCAATATTTCTTATTTCACCCATTTCTCAACATAGGCATCCAAGAAGTGCACATTCAACAGGTTGATGCTCTTTCATACAGGAACTCAAACTAAAAAATGTAACAGATCATTTTGTTAAAACTCATTCACATGTTAGTGTAAAAAACACCTTTTACACACATTCGTTTAAATGAAATTTCGCTGATCTTAACATGTTTTAATACCGAAACGAGCCAATATTTAGAAAAGTGCCAATTTGAAGTTGGAGTTTTCTGAAAAAAATTTTTTTTTGCAGAAAAAAACTAATACTGGATTTTAAGTCTAAATTGGGTCTAAATGCAAGAAAATAAAAGGGGGGAGGTCAAGGAAGTTATTTACCCCCTCCTTTGATTACTCACTTTTAAGCCGTTACAGATCTGATGAATGTTACAGATCTGATGTTAATATGAGTTACATATTTCAGTTTATGCTTTCAGTCTTCGTTAACATCTCTAAATATGATATCATTTCCTTGCATTTTTAACATAGAATTAAGATAATTATATTAAAATATATATATTAGGCTAAAAAATCAAATTTCATTATAAAAAAGCAGTTCTTGGAAATAAAAATGAGCGATAAGGTTTTTAGATAAAATAAATTATGAGCTTACCAAATCCAAGCTAATAAAACATTTGTTTTGTTTTGAAACAACACACAACTTCAACTTCTTCAACACACAACTCTGCTGCTTGCTTTTCTTTAATTAGTTGCAGGAAATTTAATTTCTTGATCAGATAACTCAAATTTAGCATGCTAGTTATTATCTAGTTATTTAGAGAAGTTATAAGAAATTGAAGCACCAAAAAATAAATAAATAAATAAATAAAATAAAAAAAATTATTAACTTAATTTCTGCAGTGTCAATTTTTCTTATTTTACTAACTTCTATTGTTAGGTCATACAAACCACAAATGAAGTAATTGTACTAAAACTCGTTGCTTTTCATTTTTTAAGAACAAAAATATTCAATATATATGGCTAAAACCTATGATTTTTGCTTTTTATAATTCTGAAACGTGTGAGTTAGTTCTGTAACATATTCGCTGTTTTTCAATGTTACCGCTCTGACTGTTACCGATCTGACAAACTGACAAAGTTTATTTTTTAATTCCGAGTCGATCGCACTAAACCAAATTCAAACACGTGGTTTTTTCACTTGTAAAAAAGGACTATACTTATACATAAAATAATTTTTAAAATAATAAAAACTGCGCATTTTAGAGCGTGTTACCGATCTGATGACTCAAATGACACACATTTTACAAATTACTTTAAAAAATCTTACCTGCAACTTTAGATGCAGAAATGCAAATTTTTAATTACGATGCGATAAAACATCACACCAGGTACTCAGTATCATGTGGTATCGGTGCAGGAAATGATTTTGGGAGCCTAAATATAGATCGGAAGTTATTGTTACCACTCTGACGCGGAACTAAGGGACACGCCTATTTCGCATTCCCTAGAAAATCAGTAATCGATTAAAACAAAAATGAAGTAAAATATTAACAAAGGGGTAAAAATAGAATCATTTTTTGTGCAAGTGCGGTTTTTTGGGAAGTTAGAAAGTGCGCTTAAGCTGTTTGCATGCTAAGCTTTGCTACCGGGGACACGTTACCGATCTGATTTTCGATGTATAAAACAAATATTTTCTGAAGAAAAAAAAAAAATTTCTGATATTATTAGATGAAATGAAAGCAAAACTTGTCTTCTTTCTGGGGAAAATTATTTTTAAACTAGTTATTGAAATACTAATGAAAATTCACTTGGGACTCAAATTGGCACTTTTCTAAATATTAGCTCAAACACATAACAACGTTTAAAAAGCAAAAACTAAAATTTCAGTCGCTCATTATTATTCCCAGTACCTGGCGACCGAGCCCTGCTCGGTTAAAAATAAAAAGAGGTTTATAAAATAGTGTTTTTTTTTCAAAAGTTCAAAGTATTTCTTTAGATAAATTTGAAAAGCATTTTTAAGCTTTTGGTTGCAATTACGCATTTAAAACAGCCGTAAGTTATTTTAAAAAACACAATTTTATTTGGACAAGATATCATCATCGCAACCTTATTTAAACGGTGCACACCGTAAAATCACATCAAGGGCCGTGGTAGCCCGGTCGGTAAGGCGTCGGACTCGTAACCGGAGGGTCCAGGGTTCGATATCAGCCGATCAAAAATCCACCGTCTTCATTAATGGTGGCTGGGGGAAGTGGAAGTTAAAAATGTACGTGGTCACAAAGTCCTCTAAGTGAAATGATACCCTCTGGGGGTGCTGGGCCAAGGGTTTGCTCAGCCATTGGTCTGGTTCAAAAAAAAAAAAAAAACAGAGCGCTCTTCAGGGCCCCATCCCGGTAAAAGCCACATGTTGTGGTAGGTACGGAGGATCCTGGAGTGTGATGTGAAGTGAAAGCAGCGTTGCCAGACGTAATATTTTTGACACTACGGTCGTATTTTTTCTGCCCAAATAAGGACCGTAGTATTTTTCTGTTTCAATTATCTGACAACCCTGTTTCCAAGTTACTATAATTCCGTAAGCACAGGGACATTAATTAAAAGATTTACCGAATTTTTTTTTTTCCCCATTTTCATAGATTTTACATTTCAGCAATATTGACCGGCAACGTTTGGAAACAGTAGTATTTTATAGTATTTTTTTAGAGGAGGCGTAGTATTTTTCTGATTCAATTATCTGGCAATCCTGGGTGAAAGTCATAACCAACTGGAACCACATGCGTACTGGAGAGAACAGGGACTCTGAATCCATTCTCATCAACCCCTCCCTCGCCAAATGAAGTGAATGAAAGGAAAATTACACCACAATCAAGACACACGGCAGTGTGTCAGCCAAGTTCGCGCTGCACATCTGCTAGTGTATCTTTACACGAAGCATTTCGGGCTACTTTCGACCCCTCCGTTTCTCAAGAACTACTTCCTGTACATGCTTTGAATTTTGTAAGTCTATTAGAGTGACATAGAACACCCATAATCCTAAATTTTATGAATATATCTCTTTTAGTTTTAAAGTTATTAATATTTGAAGAGTGAAAATATGGCGATTTTCTTATTTAGATTATACACTCACTCATCAAAATGTTTACCTACTTCCAGGTGTCTCAGAATCTTAAAATTTGGCATCAAGGTATATTTCCATACACTAACTATGGGAAAAATCTAAAAAGTCCAAAAACTACATTAAAAAAGCAAGAAAAAAAGCTTTTTTTTTTATGAGTATCTTGGCGCGATTTATAAATGGTTCGTCAAACAAAAGCGCCAAAATGCTTGTAAAACGTTGCCAAAAATAAAATGCTTAGGTTTAAAATCAAATGTTTTATTGTAAGCTGTTTCAAGGCTCAGTTTGCCTTGACGGAAGATTAAAATGGTTTATCAAGATGAAATAAATAATTCGAATTCTAGAGATTGACTATGCCACCTTGCGGCGACTTAAGATATTAACATAGTAGTTAAAATATTCTATTCCTCTTTTAAGAAAAATATAGGGTAAACACGAAGAAAATTTACTTATTTCGGATGTCGTCTGTTCCAAGCGAGGTACTTTCGCAGCACTTAAACTTTATAATATCTGTAAAAATGCTTCCATATTGCTACATTCGAACGTTGCTGAAAAAAATCTTTATCAGTAAGTATACCGCTCTTCAGTCTTTTAACTCAAATAAAAATATACGTGTATAAATGAAAAACAAATGAAGGACAGTATTTATTCAGCAGTATATTAATTTGTGTCTAAATGAAAGCATAACCGTTACTTCGGCTTTTCAAAAATGCATGATATCCCAACAAAAACATAAATGTGAAAAAGGAGCCAAGTTCGGTTGAAACAACGCTTGGGCAGTTTGAAGCAGCGGTGCCACCGACAAAAGAGTTGAAATCTAACAAGCTCCAAGTTCTATAGCTGTTCTGTTAACTACAGTCGTGAGAGTTATTGAAACGTTCATTAATTTATTTTAATAACATTTCGTTAGTTCCTTTCATATCGGCTTCGGAACTGGGCAAGTTTTAATCGTCACGAAGTTACGTTCAAAAAAGTCCAACTTCCGTCAGTTAGAAATGAACTTGATAAGTTCCGAAGCCGATATGAAAGGAACTAACGAAATGTTATTAAAATAAATTAATGAACGTTTCAATAACTCTCACGACTGTAGTTAACAGAACAGCTATAGAACTTGGAGCCTGTTAGATTTCAACTCTTTTGTCGGTGGCACCGCTGCTTCAAACTGCCCAAGCGTTGTTTCAACCGAACTTGGCTCCTTTTTCACATTTATGTTTTTGTTGGGATAACTTTATTTTCATCGATCTCTTTAACTTTAAATCTACGCTGATGTGATTAAATATGAAATCCATTGTTATAATAAACGTGGTTGTTATGAAACGGTAACAATAATAGTAATCATAAAAAAAATGACGAAAGAAAGCATCTCAAACTTTTAAAATGAAGGCACAAAAAATGGGCCTTTTTACAGAAAAAACGCAGATGTAAATGAACTCAAAAACCAAAACTTTATCTAAATACAAAATTTTATTAAAATCGTTAGAGCCATTTTCGAGATCCGAAATATATATATATATATATATAAGAATTGCTCGTTTAAAGATATTAGATTTATTACTATTCAAAAAAATATACTGGAAATGTCGGCAAAATTATTTGACTTTCATCTAGATTAATATTGGAAATTAATGTTAAATTATAAAATCAGCTTATGACTAGCTATCCTGTGCCTATTCGCAGTACAAAATCAAATCCTTTAAATGTTCATATTTCATCAAACTTATAATTTTGATTCAAAATCTTAGCATAATAATTGTAATGTAATGCTGTCAAATTTTCTAAAAGTTTCGAAAGTTGGTTAGAAAACACTACTTGCTATGAATCAGAGTGCACGAATGATTGCATTTTTACTGGATAGCCACTGATAATTTCGAAATTTGGTAGCCAAAGAGATGTGGTAACTTAATTTTAAATGCAGTTGAATATCACAAAAACTTAAAAAGAAAAGGCCAGCCTAGTGAGCTTGATAAATGCTCCCATGTTTTAATGTGTCTGTTGTTTCTCTATGGCTGTAAAATATTTAAGTAGCAAAGTAAGTGATATGAAGTTTGCATATGAATTTTAAAGTTTCCTCCAGAACGCCTTACCTTTGTCGCAGACTTAGGAGTACCATGCGTTGTGGAATTGCACAGAAAAAGTATTTAGATGATTCCCAAGCAGAGAGAGTAAATCGATCTCTGATCACCTAGGGCCAATCTTACTGAATGGCAATTGCGGATTCATAAATTTTTCAAGGGAGATTGATTTTTTTTACTTGCTTTTTACTGCGCAAACTGTTTAACAAATATCGATCACAAAGGATTCGAACTTCAATTTCGAAACATTTCCGGGCGAGATCCCCAAACCTTCTTTACCCAATTTTATTTAGTACTAGCTTAATACCCGGCTTTGCCCGGGTGCTTATTAATACAACATAGCATTCAGGGGAAAAAAGTTTGAAAGAGTTCTATTCATATGGGTATAAAATAATTTGCATCAATCTGTCTCTTAGGTACAAACTTTGAAAAAAACTAAAATATTACAGAAAGTTAAACGTTTACAGAAAAATAGTCTTATCAAAAAGTGAAAATTAAAGATAAATCCCAACAAAAACATAAATGTGAAAAAGGAGCCAAGTTCGGTTGAAACAATGTTTGGGCAGTTTGAAGCAGCGGTGCCACCGACAAAAGAGTTGAAATCTAACAGGCCCCAAGTTCTATAGCTGTTCTGTTAACTGCAGTCGTTAGAGTTATTGAAATGTTTATTAATTTATTTTAATAACATTTCGTTAGTTCCTTTCATATCGGCTTCGGAACTTGGCAAATTCATTTCTAACTGACGGAAGTCGGACTTTTTTGAACGTAACTTCGTGACGATTAAAACTTGCCCAGTTCCAAAGCCGATATGAAAGGAACTAACGAAATGTTATTAAAATAAATTAATGAACATTTCAATAACTCTAACGACTGCAGTTAACAGAACAGCTATAGAACTTGGGGCCTGTTAGATTTCAACTCTTTTGTCGGTGGCACCGCTGCTTCAAACTGCCCAAACGTTGTTTCAACCGAACTTGGCTCCTTTTTCACATTTATGTTTTTGTTGGGATATCATACATTTTTGAAAAGCCGAAGTAACGGTTATGCTTTCATTTAGACACAAATTAATGCACACATAACATGAGATTTCAGTTACGCTGACAACGCAGATATAACATAGGCCATGCTATAATCGACATATTTATAATTTTAATGATTTTACTCGTAATTCAAATAAATAATAGGAGACGCAGCAATTTATGATCAATGACGAAAGAAACAGGTAAAACAAGTAAATTTTCTTCGTGTTTACCCTATATTTTTCTTAAAAGAGGAATAGAATATTTTAACAAATTGGTTAATATCTTAAGTCACCGCAAGGTGGCATAGTCAATCTCTAGAATTCGAATTATTTATTATCATCTTGATAAACCATTTTAATCTTCCGTCAATGCAAACTAAGGCAGGGATTCAAGTGAAACACGGACGATCGCAACTCACCAATGCAATCGCAAATTCCAAAATTTGGATTCAAGTGAAACGAATTCACTTGAATTCGACTTAGGCAGGAATTCAAGTGAAACACGGACGATCGCAACTCGCCGATGCAATCGCAAATTCCCAAATTTGGATACATTGCAATCGCTACGAGATGCGATTCTAATTTAATTCGACTTCCAGTAGCGATTGCAAGTTGCGGTCGGCTCGAAGCGATTGCAACGGTGTTTCACTTGAATTCGGCCCTTACAGTAGCGGTTGCAATATGCAAACGCCTCGAAGCGATTGCAATGGTGTTTCACTTGAATTCGGCCCTAAGACTTGAAACAGCTTACAATAAAACATTTGATTTTAAACTTAAGTATTTTATTTTTGGCAACGTTTTACAAGCATTTTGGCACTTTTGTTTAACGAACCATTTATAAGTCGCGCCAAGATACTCATTAAAAAAAAATGCTTTTTTTCTTGCTTTTTTAATGTAGTTTTTGGACTTTTTAGATTTTTCCCACAGTTAGTGTATGGAAATATACCTTGATGCCAAATTTTAAGATTCTGAGACACTTGGAAGTAGGTAAACATTTTGATGAGTGAGTGTATAATCTAAATAAGAAAATCGCCATATTTTCGCTTTTCAAATATTAATAACTTTAAAACTAAAAGAGATATATTCATAAAATTTAGAATTATGGGTGTTCTATGTCACTCTAATCGACTTACAAAATTTAAAGCATGTAGATGAAGTAGTTCTTGGGAAACGGAGGGGTCGAAAGTAGCCCGAAATGGTTCGTGTAAAGATACACTAGCAGATGTGCAGCACGAACTTGGCTGACACACTGCCGTGTGTCTTGATGTTGTCTGTGCTTTGCCGCGTCCACTGGCATGAAATATATGCACATGGAAGTGAAAAAATTGCATCAATTTCACCCGCCAAATTTAAAATATTAACTTTTCTCTATTAATTGTTCCCACCTACAAAGTAAAAATTATTATAACTCAGAAATAAATCTATTTCTCGTTCTGAAGGCTTATCTCCGTTACAGACGCAACTGTCGTCGCATTGCAAATTTGAAATTCAAATCCGTGGTTCTTTTTATAAAGTCCACATGAATTATGATTGTTTTTTACTTATTTCAATGCTAAAAGGAAATAGGTGAGCCTTAAATTGAAAATTCATTACTTTAATTGTAATCATTGTTGGAAAATACTGATATTTAAAAATCTTAAATTTCATCAATTTGAATGCTAAAAGGCCTATCTCGATTACAATATAAATAGGCTAGATTCCTATAAAAGGGTCATTTTTTGACAAAAAATTAAATTTGAGCTTTTTAGATTTTTTAAAATTTCAAGACCCCGCCTATGAGAATTCTAGGGCATCAAGGAACCTCTGTGTCAAGTTTGATGAAAATCTGACGCAAACTGTGGATTTGTATAGAGAACAAGTATACATACATACACTCATCTATATATATAAAGATGACGGTGTTCGTTTGTTTGTACGTTTGTAACCGCTGGCCAGAAACCCTCACAGCACCTACAGACCTGAAACTTGGCTCAAAAATTCGAACGTACCCCGCCCTCGTGCACCTCGAAGGCCAAATTTTTAATTTCGAATTAGTTATTTTTAAATGAATTAATTAGTCTCATCTTTGGTGTATCCGCCATAATTGAGGGGGGGAACCTTCCCCCACCCCAAAGTATTATATATCACTGGAAAGGGGTTTTTTTTCCGAAAAAGAAAAGTTGTAGCACGTTTCTGTCCGTTAATTAGGACAAGAGATATTAATTAATCAAATTTAGTCGATTTTCAAGGCTTAACTCTGTACGCAAGACTGAAACACTAGATCCATTTTCCATACAAGCTGCTCTTTCTTAAGTGGTTTAAATTTACGTATAGAGTTAAGCCTTGAAAATTTACTAAATTTGAGTATATCTCCTGTCTTTTTGATTTATTTGGCGAATTGTTTTGAACTTTAAAAGGACTTTTAGTGTAGTTTAAAAGGTTGTGGAGAAAACGGTAAGACTAGAATTTTTATGCGACATTTTAAAAGAACTTAATGCATTTACAGCTTTTAAAATACTGTGAGATGTATAGCTGTGATGCCTAATAAGTGAATTTGAGGTGTAATATAAGAATATATTCTGAAAAATTAAAGTTTTGTTGTGGCCAATAACTATCACAATATTTTCAGAAAATTATAGTAATTTGCCCCTATGATGAGAACGCTACTGATAGCTCTAAATGTTTAGCAACAGAAAAATCAGATTAAGAGTTTAATGTATTAAATAAGCTCATGTCTCTTAAAGACTTCCAAAATATTTTTGGAGGCGAAATGGACAAGATAAAAGCACCAAAATATCAGAAGGAAGTTTCAAATAATACATGACCGTTATGCAAAGTTTGGCGCTTTTTTCCAGAATGATTTTTCTAAAAACAACTCTACCAATACTGAAATACTGACTGCAATTATAACAATAAATGCAAATTTGACTAATGAAAATAATGTGACAGCAGCAACAATTGTGATAACTCCTCTGAAAACTCCTATAAATTTGTATACGTCAGCTACTTCAAACAAAACAACTCATTGTAGTAAATTTATCGATGATTACCAACAAAATGAGCCAAAAAGTAGGAGAATTTTTTTTTAATAGGATACACAAAAAAAACCATTCTTTATAATTTCTGAGAGTTATAGAGCAGCTATTGCAAACAATGAACAAGAAAAGCAGCAAAAAGAATGAAAAATAAAGAAAAGAAGAAAAACGGAATGGACAAGCAGCCGTACAGAAAGAAAATGCTTTAAAGAAGACTAATATAAATAAGGAGAAGTCAAAAAATAGAAAAGGGAAAGATGGAGAAAGATATTGGATGCTATAATGTTATAATATATTTAATGAACGAAAAATATATTCAATTAACGGTATAATATCTTCATACAATGGTATACTATATTCATGTAAAAGAATAATATTTTCATATATATATGAATAATCCAGTATAACATTGAATGTTTACATGGCCAATAACTGTATGGTTTCATAGCCAATAACTATGCTAAGGTGGCCAATTACTATCAATTTGACATTTTTGTTTTTGCGTTGACTTTTTTCTAATAATACAGCTGAAAAAGTTTTCAGACAGTATGAGTAGTAAAATACATTAATATAGTACCATATGAAGTATTTTTTATTTATGCAGCAATATTTCATTTATTTTTTATTCAAGCATACAAATATACGATGTCGCTAAAGTGGCAAATTACTATACCGCTTCAACTATAATAATTTTTACTTTCTTCTATATCTAATATATAGAAGAAAGTATTGGTTTCGTGAAATTTTTCGAATTTCGAATTTTGACGGATTTGCACGTTTTGAGGTGCGCTGAGTCCATTTCGACCATTTTTGGAAAATGTCTGTCTGTCTGTGTGTGTGTGTGTCTGTGTGTGTGTGAGTCTGTATGTGTGTGACCAGTTTTTGTGGCCGCGCTAGAGCAAAAACTACTGAATGAAATCGAACAAAAATTTTTGCACATATGTACCACCATGTGAACTGGTGCACCTGACTTTGTTTAGCGAATTCCTCCAAGGAGGGTGGAGCAATCGCACGTGTTCTGCGCGGGGGGTGATTGCTATATCTCAGGAAGTAACCGGCGGAATCAAACGAAAATTGGTCCATAGGTAGACACTATTGAGTACAGGTGCTGATTCAATTTGTTTGTCAATATCTCGAAGGGGGGTGGAGCAATCGCACGTGTTCTGCGCGAGGGTGACTGCTATATCTCAGGAAGTAACCGGCGGAATCAAACGAAAATTGGTCCATAGGTAGACCCTATTGAGTACAGGTGCTGATTCAATTTGTGTGTCAATATCTCAAAGGGGGTGGAGCAATCAAAAGTGCTTATTTTGTCATTGCACCTACTGTATCTCGGGAAATATTGCTGCGATTTGAATGAAATTTGGAATAACACTAACCCAATATGGAAGCAAGCATCGATTAAATTTTGGCGCCAATCGCCACAGGGGGAGGGTGGGGTGATTTTTGCGCTTAGTCAACAATGCGAAAAATTAATTCATTAAAAAATCGCTTTCACGCTATTTAATTATCAAAACAGCTGAAAACTTTCAATGATTTGAAATTTTTAACTGTTGCCAATTTCTTTTTACTAACAAATAAAATGTTTGCAATTAATCTAAACAAGGCTTTTGCAATGATTTCCAATTTCGCTCATTGATTCTGCATTTGCAGGGTTATTACGATAATTGGGAAATTGTAGCTGTCTCCAATTACTCGGGCGAGTACGTATTTTATTTTGTAACCGGAATTCATAAGATAGATATAGAAGAAAGTTTCGTGACGGCCACGACAGCTAGTTCTTCAGAGGGTTGGAGTGAATTTAAATTTATTCAGTGAACTTCCTTCCCATTTAAATGCACGAGCATCGCCGTGCGGGTACTGCTAGTCTATATATATAAAGATGACGGTGTTCGTTTGTCGTTTGTTTGTACGTTTGTAACCGCTGGCCAGAAACCCCCACAGCACCTACAGACCTGAAACTTGGCTCAAAAAATCGAACGTACCCCGCCCTCGTGCACCTCGAAGCCCAAATTTTTAATTTCGAATTAGTTATTTTTAAATTAATTAATTAGTCTCATTTTTGGTGTATCCGCCATAATTGAGGGGGGAAAACCTCCCCCCACCCCAAAACATTATATATCGTTGGAAAGGGTTTTTTTTCTGAAAAAGAAAAGTTTTAGCACGTTTCTGTCCGTTAATTAGGACGGGAGATATTAATTAATCAAATTTAGTCAATTTTCAAGGCTTAACTATGTACACAGTACTGAAACACTAGGTTCATTTTCCTGATCAGCTGCTCTTTTGTCCCTGAAGTTACTTTGTGGTTAAAATTGTGCGTATAGATTTAAGCCTTGAAAATTTGTTCAATTTGAATGTTTAATATCTCTTATTTCTTTCTTAATTTTCTGTCTTTTTGATTTATTTGGCGAATTGATTTAAATTTTTACATGACTTTAAGTGGAGTTTAAAAGATGAAGCGCATTTGAACTAAAGGATATAATAATTTTAGTTCAGAGGGGTGGGAGGGAATTTAAATTTATTCAGTTGAATTCCTCAAAATTTGGTGTTGCCAAAAATGTCAGAATGGAACTATTATTGTTAAAAAATTAGCGATGGCTATCAGCTACTCTTCGTATTTGGCGTGGTAAAGTTTGGCAACAATAGGGATATTTACCAAACCTCCCAGCCAGTGAAACACTTCTTTCTCCAAATTAAAGAAAAAGAAAACGCTCTGTGAAGGAACAGTAGTTGTTTGCAGTCTAAAAAGTATTTTATTGCATGTTTAAAACATGTATATAATGCCGCCAAACCTAAATTGTTTATAGTTCCATTCTGACATTTTCGGTAACACCGCTATGAAGTTACTCTTCGTATTTGGCGTCGTAAAGTTTGGCAACAATCTGGAAATTTACCAAACCTCCCAGCCAGGGAAATCTTGCTTATTTGAGGGTTACTGTTATAGATTGTAATCACTTCAAAGAGATGGTGCGAATAACATTATATTTCTTGCCTTTTAATGTTCAAATTAAAATCATGGAAGAATGTTTGAGGCTGAGCTACCTGACACAATCGGTTCCCTATGTTAATAAATTTAAATTTGGCGACCAATTTTACATTGAAATTACGGTTAAATCGGTGGATTATGTTAAACTTCAAGGGCAAAATTGCTGTGTTCGTTGAGAGTTTTCGAAAATCTTGCCACTACAGTTATCTCAAAAGTTCCATTGAAACGTTTATTTGGCGAATTGATTTAAACTTTAATATGACTTTTAGTGGAATTTAAAAGGTTGGGGAGCACATTTGAATCAAATATAATAATTTTACTTTAGAGGGTTAAAGTGAATTAAACTTTATTTAGTTAACTTCCTTTACATTTGTTGCACGGGCATCGCCGTGCGGGTACTGCTAGTTTTTATAGATATAGATAAAACGAAAATTTTCGAAGTTTGATATCGAAAATTACCGGGAAAAGGTCTCCCAAGGGTGAAACGATCGCCCCCTTGGCCCTTTCGTATCCGTTCCTGCAGAATAGCAATTGTGTATTGAAATCTTAAATTTGTTATACAATGCTAATGTTCGTAGATGGGTGACACTTGTATTAGGAAAGCTGTCGAGTAGCAGCACCTATTAAAAATGGACAACTTTCACTGTACGTCATCTTTGTTTACATTTCAGATGTTCTGTCTAGAAATGATATCGCTGTTGCTTATCCCTGCAATTGGAGCGCAGTGTCCCGATTCCGCGGACTTGAAACCATGCAAATGCAGTGAATCAAACAACCAGAGCCGCCTGCAGTGCCGTGGCTCAGTCGGACTGCCTCGCCTGACGTCCATTTTGAGGGAGGATCTATGCGGGCGTACCATAAATAAGTTCGAACTAACTGATGCTGATATCGAATATTTGCCGAGTAATCTTTTTTTTAAGATTATTGTGAATGATATTCAGGTAAGATGAAATTAATATATTGATGTATGCGACGCAATGTGTGTCGACGCAAAAGAAAAACAATATATTTGCGTATCACGACATTCCAGTTCCGCAGTTTAGTAGCACGAAGTTTATTACTAACAACAGTTAACATCATTTGCTTTCATTTTCTTATATTTGATCCATCATTGACTTATTATAAAATATTTCTCTAGACCGAATAACACTAGTTTTATAATAAAAATATTTTTGAAAAAAAAAATTGAACCGACTTCGGAACTTCACTCAGCAAATGCTCTAAAAAGTAAAAAATAATTTCATTCTTTGAACACCATCGACATACCTGCCAACGTGTCTACTTAGGAAATCTTACAATTTTTACTACGAAATCGTACTGAGACAATAACCTATTTCTTAATGAAAATCAGACATAACTTTTAATTATTTTTTTAATTTAATCTTAAAATTTTTTCTTAATATAATCTTAATATTTTTTTTCAATTGAATAAATTCATTTCAGTTGCAATTTTTAGTGACGTATGTGTTAAATATAAGCATGCTGGTAAGAAAAAAAAACATGAAAAAAAAATGAAATAAAATAAAGTAGTCTTCGGTAGTAGTCATGTTAAAATAACTTCTAACCATCAAAAATATTAAAGCACTGACCAGATGTTAAAGGATTGAAATGTCAAGCAAAAGAAGCGATTTTACGAGAATCGCGGGTAGAATGTAAACAGGTAAAATGTGGAGGAAAAAATTTATAAATTATAAAAATAAATAATTAAATGCGATAACCTAAGGTAGCATATGTTAATGTAACCTAAAAATTTCGCAAATGTTAAAATATTTGCACGATGCAAAAGGATTGCAGTCTCAACCACGCGGACCAGTTTTCCGCGAAGTACGCGTTCAGTGCTGAAATATGACGAAGTTTAGGCTTTGCCTCGCGGATTAATACATGTAAAGATGTATTCTAAAGAAGCTTAGTCCTTGAAATTTAGTTATATGTGAAAAAAAAAAAACATTGGAATTGATGAAAAATCTGAAAAACGTACGATTTTACACCTTTACCGTACGATCGTACAAAAGGGCAAAAAAACGTACATTGTACGGCCAAAACGTACAAGTTGGCAGGTATGCCATCGATACTACATTTAAACATAAGTTTTGAAGTCGGCGCAAAAAAGCAAAATAGAATCATTCGAAACTATAAATATAAATTTAAATGAATCCAGGTTCTTTATTCGCATTTGCATTCATTGAAAAATACATATTTATGTAATGGTACAAATATTCAGCTCTCAATTTTTAATGATTTCTCTGAAAATGTTGGCAAAATATAGTAAGCATCATTTTACCTATAGTTTTTGCGCCGACTTCAAAACTTATGTTTAAATGTAGTATCGATGGTGTTCAAAGAATAAAATTATTTTTTACTTTTTAGAGCATTTGCTGAGTGAAGTTCCGAAGTCGGTTCAATTTTTTTTTTCAAAAATATTTTATTTTATTCTTTTTAGTGTAAATGTACATATAAAATAAGGTAATGTTTCCATTGCAAAACTTCAGCTAATTTTCTTAAGTAAATGCTTCATAAAATAAACTACGAGGGCGTTTCGAAAAGTAAAGATACAAAGCACGCCAGCGGAAAATAAAAGTTTTGGCGAGAAAGTTGGCAACACGAGTGTTAATCTTGAACCTTTAGTTTTCTCCTCGTGCTTGTTTCGAATTGCAATGTTGATTTTTGTGGAAGTAGTTCGTAATTAAAATGGTCATGGCGATTCAGAATTCCGCCAAATGCGAAGTTCGCTCCGTCATTCGTTTTCTTCATGCAAAAGGTCAGCGACCAGCGGATATTCATACAGAAATTGTTTCTGTTTATGGAGACACTAGCGGTACCCGCACGGCTTTGCCCGTGGTGAAAAATTAAAAGTTAATTTGTAAAAATAATTGATATAGCAGAAAAAATGCTCTATTTTAGTTGTAATTCAACTATAATTCCTTCAAAGTATGATATAAAAATCTGGTATGGACCCCACGCTACTTAACTTTACGTGTAAATTTCTTAGTAGATGACTCAAGTGCTAAAATAGTGCTTGGAGTGAGCAAGATAACAGTTCAAGCATTTATATCCCTAGTTTGCCACGAAACAATGCAAAAAAATGTTTTACAATGATTAATCCATTAAACATCGCCGATTTTAACATAATTTAGTGAATCTTTCGCAAAATATCGCCAATAGCGCCAAATTGAGTCCAAATAAAAAAAAAAGGAAAACAATTTTTTTTCGCCAACTTAGCGATATGTCGCCAAATTGGCGGCAAATACTTGGCGACCAAAAGCTTGGCGATATATGGCCAAGTCGTCGCGCCAATTCATATCCCTTTTGTCTGCATTGAAATGAACACTGATTTACACTTTTAAAAGAACTATGCAATATCGCAATCGATACGATATTTGGTTAATCTGTTCTTTAGGTACCCTTTTCTCGCTAAATGGGAAATAGGCGCTCCAAGCGTGGTAACCCTGGCTATTTTGCGTAGTTTCTTTCAAAGCTTTCACTTCCGCGAGACACGCAAAAACGCGCCAAGTAAGGTCCCAAAGCATTTTCACCGGGAAAAAGACCGGCAAAATTCCAGAGAATTGAAACAAAAAAATACTACGCCTCCTCTAAAAAAATATTACAAAATACTACTGTTTCCAAACGTTGCCAAAATCAATGTTGCTGAAATGCGAAATCTATGAAAATGAAAAAAAAAAAAAAAATCCGCCAAATCTTTTATTAAGTCATTAGTTTTTTTGGAAAC
>JAXGGA010011730.1:0-41331 GCA_038373865.1 Uloborus plumipes | reverse complement strand
GAATATTCAGGGTCGATATTCGTGAATGTTCCGAAAAGCGGTAAGTTTTATTCACTTCATCGTCGGTGAACAATCCATTTCTGCATATGTTTTTCCAAAATTTCTACATCGATAAATGTTTTTACTACTTAAGGAATGCAGGGCATCTCGAATGATTCATTTTTCTATATGTTATCGAAAATTTTCTTCGTCCATAGTTGTGTGTGCCTTTGAGGAATGTATGGCCTCTCCTCCATATCTACCAGGAGGAGAAGATTACCCGTATCTTTGAAGAAAGTTTTTCAGGAACTTTGATTTAATTCTATTTGAGCCAGAAATTAAGAAAGGAAGAGCATATTAAGCGTCAATGATTATTTTAAGATTAAGGAAGAGTTAATTTTCATGTACTTCAAATTTCAACTACGTCTACTTGCTGAGGGATTTTTAGTTCTCATGAATCTGAATAAAGAATACTACGTTTTAAATAAAAACTAGTTTATGTCACAAATTTACTTTTGCAAAAGTTTTTTTTCTTCCTTTTTGACTTGTAGGAATTCCGCCTGTAGGGTGCAGCACTATTCACTATTCACCATCTGGAAACTATCTGCTCTCAGATGGCAATGTAACTGTAGGAGTCACTGACCCATTTGAGACAGACGCCTTTTTAACAGAGTCTGACTTTTTAAAACGTCACTTCTAAGCTGGCCCTAACAAACAAAGTGAATCGTCTTGACTAGAAATCTACAATAATGAAGTACATTTTATTTTTCTTATTTGTTACAGTTGTGTTTGCCAAAGTAAGTCGGCGTTGTGTATTCATCGTTTTCGGAAATTGTAATTATTGAAAATTATATTTTTTTGTTGTTATTACAATATTTTAGCATTGTTGCATGAATGTGGCGTCTTTCAAGGCTGTGCTTTAATATTTTTGCTTGCAAATGCTATAATTTGTTTAAAAATGTCCATCTTTTTATTCTTTGTTACTTAAAGCCACCGCCCTTTAGTGGCGCCCTCTATTTATATAACATCAAAAATAAGATTTAAATCCCTCAAATCCCAACGCAACAGCCAGTGTCTTTTTATTTGATTGCATGTCAATAAAAGTTTATATTTTTGGCATTCTAAAATTCAAAATTTCTCAAAAAAAAAAAAAAAAAAAAAAGATACCGATTTGATCTTATTGTAAGTCCTGGTATGGGGGGAATACAAATTTAAGCGGAAATTTACGAATACAAATGTGATGACCAGCAACAGTCTCTGGGCCCAACAGGGCTGGTCCTAGTCAAATTACAGACCCCAATGACGATCAATGGCCCTCTTAAAACTATCTACTCCCTTGCTCCTTACCGCCTCTTCCGGTAAACTATTCCAAGTTCCCACTACTCTGCTAAAATAGTAATTTTTCCGAATTTCCAGGTTAGCCTGAGATTTAAACAGCTTATGACTATGACCCCTTGTCCTGCTTTCCGTGCAAAAATTTAAGGTATGTCTTTTTATGAAAGACATACCCTCAAATTTCCTCTGAAATTGTATTCGCCCCTTAGCAGGACCGCCGAGAGGAGCTAAAGTGAGCCCCTTGTTAATTTGGTAATCGGGCCACCCTCTCCCCATAAAACTTACAAGATTTATCCTTCTCCGGTCCCGTGCAGGGCCTCTTCAAGGGCTGGGCCCCTAGTTTTTGACCAGCATGAGATGGCCTCTCGTCGGTCCTGTCTCTCGGAAATATTAAGTTCAATCCAGATTTTTTTTTTTTCAGTTTAAATTATACAATGTCAAAATTTTAGTCATCAGAAAATTTGGAAGCTCTTCCCCTAAATCTGCTTTGTTGCAAAGGAACTAATATTGGTTTTAATTTCAAGGATTATTCAATTATAGATGAGAGTAACACAATTAAGGAATTGTATCTTTTAGGTAAAAAGTTAGGTTGTAGCGGTAATAAGGGGGAGGTAAACTGTAAGCTTTGTTCTCGACACTCTTTCTTGTAAGAGTCTAAGAGACAGACACTTTAACAATTAATTTTTTATTACTAAATTGTATGTTGGAAAAATCAATGTGTAATTCTTCCAATCATGTACCACATGTTAAAAAGTTCCAGGACTGATTTTGTTTTATTATTTTGCTGCAAAAATTCACATTAATCACACTATCTTTCAAATTACTATTGTTGCTCTATTTTCTCTTGTTTTGTCCTTTATTTCTATTGAAAGAAGTGTGGGAGCCCTATAGTTCTCTTAATGTATTTTTATGCATAAATAATCTGAAATCTGTCTAATTTGCAAAAATTCCTCAAGAATTGATAAGAAGCGTGGTTCCCATGCGAATTTTCCCTGCTCATATTAATTTCCACTACAGCAAATACTTTTAAATAAACTTCTAAGTTAGCTTAAAACTCTAGCATCAACTTATTTTTAATAGCATCTATTATCTGAAATCTTAAACCTCCGTGAAATGATTTCATTATGCGCAAGTGAAAGACGGCTTGAAAAACATTTCTTGAGAGGGAAGTTATTCTCTCTCAAAGTTAGATTGCAGCACAGTAAGTAATCTGTTGGACTTGCCTATCTGAGGATATTTTACAGTATCTGATTTTAAATTAAGGTATTTAACATTTTCAGCAGAAGAAATGGAGGGAGGTATGTGGTCATGGTTGGTTTTCGCCTTTTTCTAGAAAGGAAAATTTCGGGATGGATGGAATCATATCCATAAATCCCCTATAAAACCACTATGTCTCTAAACTGGCATGGTCGAAAAGATCTTGATAGACCACGATTCAGTAGGCAAAGGGTGCATAGACAATGTAAAATTTACCAAAAAGGGGCAAAAACCACGCCCACTTATATGCCAATACATTGATTTCCCAAAGTCGGGCCTGCCAGTAACGGGCTCTGTGCCCAGCTAGACTAGTTCTAGTCAAATTATACTCCCAATGAAGATCAATGGCCCCCTTAAAGTTGTCTACTCCCTTGCTCCTTACTGCCTCTACCGGTAAATTGTTCCTAGTTGCTTTTTTCCTAATTTCCAGGTTAGCCCGAGACTTTAACAGCTTAAAACAAACACCCATTCCTTCTTTTCATGCACAAATACTTTGCAAAAAAGTGCTGTAGCTTGTGATTAAAAATGGGAGTTTGCTCAAGTGGTTTCAAGTTCTTAGCCTCTCTACTGTAGTTCATTTAAACTTGTTAACCTTTTGGATCCGGCTGTTTTTTAGAACTTTTTCTTTCGACCCAGGTAGTACGACAGTTGAACCACAGATTTCTTTTCTATTGAAAAGAGAAGGTATACTGTCGTACCAGACATATGAAACCTTGAAAAAAATCCCCTGCTCCAAAGGGTTCGAGTGAAAATCTCAACCCCGTCCTCTAAAAAAAAAAGACTTACGGTACAGCATGTGTATCGCCCGGCTCCTAAAGGTTAAAGACACCCCAGTTTCAAGTCCTGGAACTTCTTGGACAGACCTTTTGTCATAATATAAAAATGTGATGAAATTCAGCTCAGTGAAACTCTTTGCTACAGAACATTTTAAAAAGCATCTAACCATTAAATGATTATTATTCTATATTATGGTGCTTCTTAATTTTCGGCAGTTAAAGATAATGAATATTAGAATGAATTATTTCTTTGACTTGGCTGCTACACTTTGTACTAGAGTAAACCATTGAATCACAATTTACAAATATTGTTCCTATAAAAGAAATTCTTCACTTATTACAAAACTTGCATAAAAAGTATCCGTATTTGTCCACAGAGATCTTCAGATTGGAAGAAATGGCCACCTCAAATCCGTAACAGATACCTGCATGCTTTAAAAATTAATTTAAAAAATCGAATAGGCACTAAAGTGCCAATAAAAAATGAATTACTGGTAAGTTGCATTACATAACACTAAAACCCATTAACATGTTATATGCTTTCTTTAACTAACCAATTTTAATACTAGGTGGGATTACTAAAAAAACTAACAAAATACTGACTTTGTAAAAGAATATTATAAAATAATGCTTAATATTTTAACTTTTAAGCAGCTGCAGATTTACATCACAATTGCAAGGGCAAAACTGCATGAAAAAATGTTTACACTAGATACAGGGGCCCTCAAAGATGCATTGTGATGAGCCTTTAGATATGTTGCTGCTTTTGAATTATAAGTGCAACCAGTGCTGTAGTTGGGAAGGTAGTTGCTCCCAAAATGTTTTTTTTTATTGTAGAAATAATGCAAAGATAATGTAAAATGCTTTCAACACTTTTCTTTTGATGCATCTCCCCATCCACAGCCTAAAGATGAGTTTTAAATATAGCACTGAGTGCAACTATATACATGCATGTTAATTTGTGGTTGCTAATTCTTGAGGGCGTAGTGTAGGAAAGTGAAACAAATAGTTGGTTTTCTTATTGTTTGGCAATATGAAATACCATGTGAGAACTCATAAACTAAATAGAAAACTAGATATGGTTTATATTGTAGAAAAAAGGAAACAATTACTTGACTGATTGGGTTTTTAAGAAGTGTTCCTTTGATTATGTTATTTTGTCCCCAAAATAAGACAGTTGCCAGATGAAGAGTGATTTTTTTTTTCCATCTTATTATTGAATCACCAATTCTTAAGTGTAGCTTTCTTAACCTGATGAGCATGAGGAATTGTAGACAACTTTTTTATTTCAATAAATGTGTTGCATGTTGCTCAGTACTATTACAAGGTAATTATTCATGCTTTCAAATAAAGATATCATGAAGAGTTTTGCAAATTAAGCATTTCAAATGGATACTAGCTAGACGACAGTTTAGAATATTTGCTAGTTAATTATGATTCTTGTTGTTTTCCATGAAGGCTTTAACTTTAGTCATGAACTGAACATGTACAGATAAATGAGTAGACATTATACTTTTTTGATATCTAGTAATGTTGTCTTGCTAGCTATAAGTTTAAAGGTCCTTCAATAAAAGAGAAAAAAGAACTATGTTTGGAAGAAAATATCTATAACTGTTAAAATGAAAATTCCTGATAAGTTCATTTAATTATGCAAGAAATTATCAAGCTCTGCTATATTTTATTAGGGAATCACATCTTAGTGCAGAAATTAAAAAAAATCCAAATGTGATAGTTGAAAGATTTCAGCAAAACATGTTTTGACACTTACATCATTTGCCCTTACAGCTCGTAATGAAAAATATAAAAGATTTTCACCATTCGAAACTCTAATAACATTTTTTTTCCTGTTTACTAGGGCAAGCAAGTGGATGTCACACACAAAGTCTTTTTTGACGTTTCCCAGGATGGGAAGAAACTAGGAACCATCGTGATTGGTCTCTTTGGCAAGACTGTCCCAAAGACAGTCCAGAATTTTGTCACTTTTGCTGGAGAAGGTTACCAAGGCAACAAATATGAAGGAACTAAGTTTCATCGAGTGATAAAAGACTTCATGATTCAAGGTCGAATTTTTATTTTTTACTTTCATATCTAGCAACACATTTATTTTTAAAAATTTATCTATGTATTTATTTTTGAATCTTAGGTTGTTCAATCTAATATTTCATAATTTTTAACAAATTCTATCTGTTACTACTTCTCTAGTACATTTTTCTTTTATATAAATTTTGCTAGTGTACTAAAAAAAGAACTCTAGTAAGAATCACATTATGGTTCTGTGGTATTAAATAATTTTATAAAGTACTACAGTATTATAAAAATTGTAATAATAAAAAAACTTATGATGCTATGAAAAAGATAATGTTTAAAGATATTCATTCCAATGAATAGCTAAAAACATCATTATTCATTTTCAAAACTTAGGTTTTTCAATCTTATATTTCATATTTTTTAACAAATTACATTAGTTACTACTTTGCTAATACATTATATAAATTGTGCTAGTGTACTAAAAGAAACTCTAGTAGGAATCATATTCTGGTTCTGTAGTAATAAACAAGTAAAACTTATGATGGTATGAAAAGGGTAACATTTAAAGACATTCATTCCAATGAATAACTAAAAACATCATCATGAAACTCATGCTCTTTCCAGGTCATCCATCAGTGATAAAACTTGAAAAATTTTAAATGAAGGCAAGTTTACTGGATTAAAAAGGGTTTAACTAAACTTATCTTTTAACATTATAAATGTAAGAAATTACTGAAGGAAAAAAGGCCATGGATATTTTGTTTGATAGATATAATTTAATGCAGTTAGTCTGCATAGATATAAGCAGTTTTTAGGCAAAATGTTCCTTGTTTGCTTAAGGAGTATTTTATTCTGTATGGTTTCTTATCAGAGGTGCTGGTTCAATGAGTATTTTTTTCTCAATAATCACATATTTGAATGATAAAATGTTTTCCACTTTCCTTCCAACAGGAGGGGATACTGTAACTGGAGATGGAAGCGGTTCTGTATCAATCTATGGAGGGAAGTATTTTGACGATGAAAACTTCGACTTGAAACATTCTGGCCCAGGAATATTGAGCATGGCCAATGCTGGTAAGCTGCTTATTTACTGTTAGAAAATAAGTGTTCTTTATTTCTGTTAAGAAACATTAGTTCTCTTAATCAGCACATTGCAAACTTCTTCAAATCCCATAACACTTAATGTTTTATAGCATTTCAGAAGTGAACAATCAAAGCGGGTGCATTTGTTTGGTATACATTAGGGGTGCGACATCGAAGACAAAACATCGATGTTTCAAGACATCGATGTTTCGAAATTAAGACATCGATGGTATTGATACATCGACCAAAAAACATCGATGTTTTCAAACATCGATGTTTTAAAACATCGATCTTTTTTTTATAAAAATTACTTACACAATCAAATGTACAGTAATACAGTAACTCCCCAATACATTGCGCCTCTTTATCACTCAATTAGACTTATTTTTCTGTCTCCTGAAAAACATCAATCGTATGATATCGATGTCAATTATAGAGAACTTTTTTTATTGAGATAGATACTGCAAATGTTGATTAACTGTATAACTTTTATTTATAGCATATTTTTATGAAACTTTTATGAAACTTTTTTTGTTGAAATGTAAAACACCGTCATTGGAAAAAATTTCTAAAGCAAAAGAAAAAAAAAAAACGATGAATCTTTTTTATTGCATATTTTATTGCTTTTTGCTGAAGTGTAAAACAGACATCGAAAGAAAAGAAAAACATCGAGTGCGTAACAGTGATCATTAAAAGACATGGATCTTAAAACATCGGTGGTAACTATAAAAAACGTCTTCTAATGAGATTGATAGTGTAACAGCGGATTAACAATGTAACTTTTGACCGCATATCTTGATGTTTTTTTTTTGCTGAAATATAAAACATTCACATAAAGAACACTAATGAAATAAGTAAAATTTAAAAGAAAATGGCGAAAGCAAATTAGAAATGTTTTAGAAACATCGCGAGCAAAACATCGACATAAATCATAGAAAATAATTTCTAATGAGATTTATACTGAAACTTCTGATTAAGAATGAAAACTTCCTAATGCGTATGCATATCGCATAGTTTTATCAAGCATTTTTTTGCTGGATTATAAAACATCGACATCGAAAAAAACATCGAACCCAAAACATCGATGTTGTGAAAACATCGACCCTCTAACATCCATGGTAAAAACATCGATGTTTTCGCAAAAACATCGATGTTTCCAAAACATCGACATCGATGTCGCAGCCCTAGTATACATTCTTAATACCAATTAAAATTTATTTTTCTTTACTATAATGCAATAATGCTATTTGTTTTAATGGAGCTAATTGCTTTATTCTGGTAAGAGCAAATGAATTAATTTAATTTGCACTTATGAAAAAGTTACTCTAAAAGTAAATATTTGTTAAATTCTTTTGGGATATGGGTAAACAGGAAAAAACACCAATAAGTAGATACCTTTTTACAATACTCTGGATGCGAAGTTTAACTCAAAATTAAAATTTTATGAGAAACATTGGTATTAAAAGGATTTGACAAACAAGATTCATATGTAGTTTTGAAACATTTTTCATCACTTTTTTTCATGTGATTTTAATTTTTCTAAAAACTAAAGCTAATAATTATTTTACACTCAACTTTTTTAACATCTAAAAAATTTCTAAATTTTTGAACGTCTGATAAAAAATTGGAAACTTCATATTTCACGTAAATATTTAATTTGTAACTTATTCAACCTGACTTTTTTATCCGTTACTTAGTGTTTCTTATTCTAATTTTTTCCACTCCAGAATTTTTATGAACAACACTGGGGTTCCTAAGCATTACAAATGTACTAATATTTGATCTTATTACGGAAATTGAAAGCTTGCTTTGGTCTTTAAGTGAAAAAATGATTACAGTAGCCTTGTAAAATGCAGTGGTTAAATTACATGAAAATGCCGTGTATAAATTTTAATGCAAATGAAATTTAAATCCCACAGGCGCTTCCCTGAAATTTGATGAAAAACTGTTGGAAAGGCATTTTCAAGTACCAAACAACATTTAAAATGTAACATAATTATTTTATTTAATATTTCATTGCTCCCCCACTTGATTTCATCATTAATTTGACATAGTTTTTGATGCTTTAAAATGGGGAGGGGGGGGGGATTATTAAGCCATTAGATAGAACAAACCATTATTTCCATAAAATTTGAACACCTTAACTGTTTATTAAATTTTGAGTAGCTTTCATTTTTTAGAAAATGTTTAAGATTAAAATAATTTTCTGAAAATGTTTTCACATGACCAGTATATTTTATAATTATTTATAACAAATATGGTTAAATTGTTTTTTTTTTCATTGAATTGGTACCACTCAAACTAGAAAACGTTGCTTTAGCATGCCTTATATCAAAAAGGACTCCTCGAATACTCTAAAAAATAGAATTTTTCTTCTTTCAGGCAAGAACACCAATGGATGTCAATTTTTCATTACCACAGTTGCTACCCCTTGGTTGGATGGCCACCATGTTGTTTTTGGCAAGGTTTTGCAGGGCATGGACATTGTGAGCACCATTGAAAATGTCAAGACCACCCCAGAAGACAAGCCTGTAAAGGATGTTACCATATCTCGCTCTTTCTACGAGGAAGTTAAGGGACCATTGAAAGTCCATTTGGATCTTTAATTCTTTCCTTGTTCCAGCCATGGGATATGAGGGTTTTGCTGTTTACCAAATCAATGAAAACTAATGAGCTGTCAGTACTTAGCACTTTTTGTCTTGTCAAATAAGGTTTATTGTTTACAAAACACAGGCATTTATTTTTAAAAAATGCAGTAATGTAAAGATTACACAGAAATTTGTTAGTTAATTTGAGTTTTTTATCTTTAAAAAATCAGGGTCAATAATATAATATTATAAAATTGAGAGGTTAAGATTAATTAAAAAAAAAAAAAAAGCGTAAAGAACAATCATACTTTTTTGATACTCACAAAACTCTAAATTTATTAATAAACCGTGTTTTTCTTTCAAGTTTTTAGAGATTTTAGACTGTTTACAGAGAACAAAAGGGCTCTGAATATGCTGTGAATTTGAATTCTTTCATAACATTTCTTAATTGAAAGTCTCAAAATACCTGCTTTATGCTTCTATTTTATAAAGCAAATTGAGGAAACAACGCATTTAGGATTTTTATTGGAAAATGGGTACAAGGGTAAAGGAGGTATGAGTTTTCCTTCATTGGCAAAAAATACCTTTATGCTGTCCAGTATACTTAAATATTTGTGTAGGTTTTTTTCTTTTGTATCTTTTATTTTCTATTCCTGAACAAAATGTATTTTTGCAATACAATCTACATGTGTACATTTTACTTCAATCAAATTTGAATTATATGTTAAAAATATTTTATTTTTTAACTGAGTATCAAATTTTTAAATTAGGTTATAAGGATTTAAAACAATGAATGTTTAGAATTTTACATTCTATATAAAGATTCATATTTCTCTTATGTCTTGAGCAAAATGAATTAAGGCAGCCAAAATTGAGGAGTGCAATATTGATTTAGTGATTAATATCTACTTATTTTCTTTTTTATTTTGAATTTTATACCTATTCTATTTCTCTGGATCACTCATTCGTGCCAAAGGGTATACGAAAAGAGCTTGTTTTAATAAAAAAAATTCTTGCACCGTTTCCCCTTTTATATAAAAACTTTGTAACATGCAGCTATATTTTGCAATAAAAAAAGTTTTGAACATCAGCGTTTTTCTGTTTCATTTTTTAACCATGTAAATTTAGATTAAGCTTTGTTATGAGAAAATGTAAAATATATATTTTATTAACAAGAAGCAATATGGGAAATAGAAAAGAAATAAAGAAAACAAGATTTATTCTAAGTAAGGCGAATCTAGAGCTCCGAATCCAGCAGCTACACCAGTTTCATTGGAATCTATCCTTTTACTTCTCAAAAGATGGCCTCCATAATTGTTCTTGAAAATTTTCTTTTTGTTTCTGGAAAAAGAAAATAAATTTACTTTTTTTTAAAAACATTTATTAGGGTAAAAATACTGAAAACTAGCATAATTATGTTGATTTTCTTTATTATTTAGAAATAAAAGAAATCGTTGAAAACTTAACTGTGTAATGTTAGAATATAATTTGTTACTTATTGCATACACATGTATTTTGTTAATATTTATTTTCTGTTTATGAAATACTTAAACTTTTACTTCGAACTGTGCAGAGCAAAAGATTGGCTCCTTGCAAAAATGCTATAGACACAATTTTAAGCTTGCCAATGATTTTTTAAATTCTAAAACCTCGGGTTCTTAAGTGTGTGTTTTTTTCTTTGCAAAAAAAGGAAATTAATTTTTTCTATTAATTTAAGCTAAAAGTGGGTAATTGTGCTATGAAAAACAGGAAAAGTTATATTTTCGAGACCCTACTAACCCCTTCTGCAAAACTTGCGGCATCCAAAAGTTTGTTTTTATTCACAAGTAATGATGCAGTTCTTTTTGTTTCTTTATGGAGCATCATTATTTTTTAGAACTACACATATATGCTCTTTCTAACTGCTTAAAAAAGAAAGGCAGCGAAAAAGTGCAGTTTTTTTGCACTATGAAACTTTTTGCATGTTATTAGGCTAAAGGAAAAACATCTGATGTAGATACCACTTTACTTCCTTGCGGGCCTATTAAAAATATTTAATGGCTGAAGATGCTTTCCGGTAAAATCAAGCGTTAGCTATTATAAAACTCTAAAAATTATACAGAGCGATTGCTGATTGGGAAGCTCTGTCACCAGCCTTCATCAAATAGCATGAAGTATTCACTTGACTACACTGGAAAAGGGAAGAAAACCTCAAGATGTACAGTAGGCAGAGCCCGATCATTCTGACATTGGACATGGGGCACATTTCTATTTCAGGGACCCCCCCCCCCTCATATCAGTTATGTGTTACAAGTAAAAAACATCATACGATACCAGAATGAAATAAAAGTTTTGTGCAAAGATCAATTTAAAAGAAATAATGCTACCAAATTATTAAGAGAAAAATATACGTCAACATACACAGAAGGCTGTTAGTATTAATAGTAAAATACACAGTAGGCATTTTAGTAAAATATATGCTAGGCATTTAATATTTAGGAGGCGTTGGATAAAGTAAAGGGATTTTGGGCCCACCTGAAATCTAAGAAGGGGCTAGTGCTTCGCGTGCCCTAGCGGTAATCAGGCTCTGACTATAGGATAGACAAAATGGTCTCTTTTTGGATGTGCACAAATACATAAAACTCTTGGAGCACTTGTGGAAATTTGTCAGGGGTGATTAAAATTTAGGTGTGAATTTTTGTTGCCACAATACTTCCTTTATTTTACAAAGTAAAAAGTATATTATGTGCAACCTTTTGTCGTACTAGTGTAAAATTAATTATTTAGAAGTGCTTGGTTTATCAAGAGTTTTCAGTAATTCAAGGTGATGTCAGCCCCAACTACCTCAGACTTTGCGATGATGCTACCTGTATTTGAAAAAAAGAAAGAAAAAAAAAAAGTCTAAATAACTGTTCAAAACAAATAGGTCGACATATTTCACTGACCCCAAAATGATTCCAAAAGCTCCAAGCTCACAGACAATGCTTCCTATTTCTGGGCTGCAATCTCCAAGTATTATGCAATTGGGTATTGCAGGTGGATTGATGCGTTCCATCAAAATGTATGCTTTTCGTTCTTCTGTGGATTTGATTCTCTCCAATGTTGTTTTCACATCATCCCCATAAAGATTATTACCTACACAAAAATGTTACAAAATTATTTACTTATTTGTTTATAATGGTCTCTGGAAAACTTACATTGAAAATTTCACACTCTGTTCAATTTTGAATGATTTTTCGTCAAAGTTGTCAAAAGATCACACAATACTGCTACTACATAAGCTAAATATTAACCAGTCATTAGTTTTAGTGTTTAAATAACAATAGACATTTACCACTACCCCTCCTCTCTTTTATAGCCTAAAATTGTCTATTGTTATTTAAACACTGAACATTTCCCTCTCCTCTTTTATAACCTAAACTATGTTCTCAGTTTTTTTCAAGCGAAGCGAAAAACTTTGCAAGCAAACAAAAAAAGTTGCCTTCAATTTCAATTTATTTCAATCAAGGCAATACAAACCACAAGCAAAAAATAGACATAACATAAGACGAATACAACAATAAATAGAACACAAATACAGAAAAAAAAGAAAAAATTAAAAAAACAAAGGTCAAGTATATACATCATAAACCAAAAAGCCCTGATTAAGTAAAGGGAGTAAAGGCTGTAAAAAAAACAGCCTGACGAGCTCCCATCACTCAAAAAAGACAACATTTCGGGCAAATTAATGAATAGGGAAATAAAGTACTAATCTAAATTCATAAGAACATATATACAGAAAGTAAAAACAATAGAGAAAAAAATATACAGATATATATAAAAAAAAACAATATAAACAAAGGAAAGAAAAACTTAAATTCAGAGCTAACGCAAGACATTGAGGATAAGTTAGTGTTAACAAATTAGTTTAAGTATAAGTTTAAGTGGAGCTAAGTATAATGTTTTTTAACCGTTTTTTAAATAAATTTCTACTGTTTATGCATTTTAGGCTGTTTGGTAGAGGATTCCAGAATCTCGGTCCATAGGAATTAATGCCATTGAATAATAAATTTGTTTTTGCAGAAATTGGTAAAAGATCATCACGATGCTTAGTATGGTAATTATGAACCATTTCTCGCATTTCCACTATTTCCAAATTAAACCCATTATGGACTGAATCATACATAAAAAGACCAACATTATAGTTATAAATTTGTTCAGCGTTCATTAAAAAACTTCTATTTATGTTACCAAATCTATTAGTCCTATTAACAATTCTTTGAAATCTATTTATTAAAACATTAATTCTGTTTAAATTATTTTTAGTTGTTTGACCCCAGGTAAGTATACCATAATTAATAACTGAGTAGATCATAGAAAAGTATAGGATGAACAAAACATTTACAGGAACTAAATTTGACACAAAGTTCATTAAACCTAAACTACGAGAAATCTTTTTTGAAACAAAATCAATGTGATTATCCCAGCGTAAATTATTTTGCAAATTAATCCCCAAAAAATTAATATTCTCTACATGTTGATAAGTTTTTCCAATCAACCTTAGTTCAAAATTGTCAATTTTCTTATTTTTCCAATGAAAGATAGTGAAATTAGTTTTGTCGTAGTTAACATACAATTTATTGGCATTAAACCATAACATAACTTTCTCTAATAAAACCTGACTTTTAGTTTTCAAGGAAACTACATCCTTTTCACCAACAAAAACAGATGTGTCATCAGCATAAGACAAAATTAAAGAATCTTTAGATAATAAGAAGATGTCATTTAAAAAGATAATGAATAACAGTGGACCCAATATTGAACCCTGAGGAACACCATAGGGTCATTCCATTTTAAATCAACAAATTTTCAAAACAGTTGTTGCATCACAATTTTTGATTTTAATGAAAATTTGCATGTGTATTCCTTTTACTTCCCAGAGCTCAAAATAGTGTTCGTTTTATTTTTAAAAAATTTACCCTTTGATATATAGGCCCTTTTTGTTGTTGGCAACAGCGAAAATCGGGCGTTTTGATGCTTTGTCTTATGAACTATAACTTTTTTTCTATCAAAGATTTTGAGCTCAACTATAGCTCATTGGAAAGCTAAGAAAAAGATCTTTTTATATATGCTATCAATAAATTTCAGATTTAAAAAAAATACTTATTTTTTCACGGTCAAAGTTCACGACGAAAATGATATTTTTTACAACTTTCGAACATTAAAAAACCCATGAAGGGTTCAAAGTAACAAACCAATTTTTTCATCATATATTCATAGTCATGGCTACTTACTGTATAAAAAAAATTGGCTTGTTATTCCATCCCCTTTATGAGATATGCCCCCCCAAAGTTGTAAATTTTTTAAAAAATCCAATTTTCAACGCTAAAAAAATGCATGTGGGGGGCATGATAAAACTTTTTTCATTTGTGGTATTTTAAGTACTTTTTACCAGCTTTCTAATAAAACAAAAATTGAGTTGTTATTCAAAGGCATTTGGCAGATATAAGGGACTGAACTTTCAAAAAATTGCACAAAAACAACACGATTATTTTCATTTTTTTAAATTTTTTTTTTAATTTAAATGTAATTATATACCTTATTCTTTGCCTTAAATGCTAAAAGACTAAGAAGACCCATGAAGAAACATATTTAAAGTTTAATAAGATAATTTAATATTTTTAACACCTGGGAATATAGAATACCACTAAACTTGTCTGATTTTTAAACATCTGATTGCTATCTACAACAGGACTGAGCATTTCTCAACTTGTCCAGGTTTGTTCATACCATGTGGTCATCCTTGTTCTGACTTGCTCTCACATGTGTATCTTAGTTGTCTTTCAAATTCTGAAAGAAGTAGGTTGTTGAGCTATTGTTTCTGCTGTAAAATCTTGTGAAGCTGATGTGATTTCTTTTCATTTCAAGTTCATTCATATTCACAGAATGTTTTGTTAAAGATAAAAGAAGAAATTCTTTAGAATCCTTAAATATAAATTTAAATTTGTCTTTCTGCATGTAAACTGTGAATAAGTTATGGATAACCCTAAATGCTCCATAGGAGTTTTTGAGAATGACGATTGTTTGTACCTAACATGCAAAAAAATTTCTTGCCAAGTTTTGCAACCTTTATGGAATTTCTTGCTGGTAGGTACAAAGAGTTTCAATAGTTTTACACCTAGTTCTCAGGTGCAGTAAAGTTTCATCATCATCACTGTACTCAGAAATACTATTTACAGTAGACTGCCTACTGTAACTTAAAATATTACAATCATCATTCTCAAAAACTCATATGGAGCATTTAGGGTTATCCATAACTTATTCACAGTTTACATGCAGAAAGACAAATTTAAATTTATATTTAAGGATTCTAAAGAACTTCTTCTTTTACCTTTAACAAAACATTCTGTGAATATGAATGAACTTGAAATGAAAAGAAATCACATCAACTTCACAAGATTTTACAGCAGAAACAATAGCTCAACAACCTACTTCTTTCAGAATTTGAAAGACAACTAAGATACACATGTGAGAGCAAGTCAGAAAAAGGATGACCACATGGTATGAACAAACCTGGACAAGTTGAGAAATGCTCAGTCCTGTTGTAGGTAGCAATCAGATGTTTAAAAATCAGACAAGTTTAGTGGTATTCTATATTCCCAGGTGTTAAAAATATTAAATTATCTTATTAAACTTTAAATATGTTTCTTCATGGCTCTTCGTAGCCTTTTAGCATTTAAGGCAAAGAATAAGATATATAATTACATTTAAATTAAAAAAAAAAGATTTAAAAAAATGAAAATAATCGTGTTGTTTTTGTGCAATTTTTTGAAAGTTCAGTCCCTTATATCTGCCAAACGCCTTTGAATAACAACTCAATTTTTGTTTTATTAGAAAGCTGCTAAAAAGTACTTAAAATACCATAAATGAAAAAAATTTTATCATGCCCCCCACATGCATTTTTTTAGCGCTGAAAATTGGATTTTTTAAAAAATTTACAATTTTGGGGGGGCATATCTCATAAAGGGGATGGAATAACAAGCCAATTTTTTTTATACAGTAAGTAGCCATGACTATGAATATATGATGAAAAAATCAGCTTGTTACTTTGAACCCTTCATGGGTTTCTTAATGTTCGAAAGTTGTAAAAAATGTCATTTTCGTCGTGAACTTTGACCGTGAAAAAATAAGTATTTTTTTTTAATCTGAAATTTATTGATAGCATATATAAAAAGATCTTTTTCTTAGCTTTCCAATGAGCTATAGTTGAGCTCAAAATCTTTGATAGAAAAAAAAGTTATAGTTCATAAGACAAAGCATCAAAACGCCCGATTTTCACTGTTGCCAACAACAAAAAGGGCCTATATATCAAAGGGTAATTTTTTTAAAAATAAAATGAACACTATATTGAGCTCTGGGAAGTAAAAGGAATACACATGCAAATTTTCATCAAAATCAAAAATGGTGATGCGCACCCCATTTGTTGATTTAAAATGGAATGACCCTATACTTAACTGACAGCATTCTTGAGCATGAATTTCCTATGGAAACATACTGTTTTCTATTACTTAAATAACTACAAAGCAGATCAAAAGGTCCACCTCTTATACCATAAAATTTTAATTTGTGTAGTAATATATTATGGTTAATAACATCAAAAGCCTTAGTAAGATCAAGAAAAAACCAAGTACAATATTTCTTTTGACATCAATTTCTTTCTGAATGTAATCAATTGCTCGAATTATAGCTACTTCAGTTGATTTATTTTTAGTAAAACCATATTGGTTATTTAAAAGTAAATTATTAGTGCAAAAATAGTTCCAAATCCTAGAATAAATTAACTTCTCAAGAATTTTAGCAAAGATGCAAGCAATAGAAATAGGTCTATAATTTTTAACATCATTGGGGTTACCTTTTTTTTTGAAAACAGGAATAACCTTACAGACTTTCAAATTATTCGGTATTATAAACTCAGAAAAAACACAATTAAATAACATTGTAAGAACAGGCGAAATTTCATTTTTAATATATTTTATTACTCTGGGGTGTATTCCATCATGCCCAGCTCCCTTAGAAATATTCAAATTATCAATTATCGTAGTAAGCTCAGCAGATGAAATTTCACCTAAATAAAAAGAATAAGGAACAGATCCAAATTTCTCTAAATACCCATAGAATGAGTTTTCATTAGAAGCACTGATATCATTGGTATTGATTAAATTATCAGTTATATTCAAAAAGTAATTATTTAAAATCTCTACCTTATCAGCATCATTCACAACAGTTACATCATCATATTTTAAATCACTTAAACCAGTAATATCGCATTGAACAGCACCTTTAACATTGACATCAATTTTCTTTAAATTATTCCAAATAGTTTTAGTTGACTTATCCACGGAAAATAGATTGCAATAAAATTGTTTCTTAACTCTCTTAATTTCCTTATTTACCCCATTTCTATAAGTCTTATAAATAACTAAATCTTCAAGTTTTCTAGTGTGAATAAATTTCTGATAGAGTTTATTCCTAAACTTAATCTTTCTTAATAAGTCAATATTCATCCAACACTTCCTCATTTTGTTCTTCTTTTTGAAGGCAGTATAAGGGAAAAAAATATTGTAAAAATCGGAAAAAGTTTTCAAAAAGGCATTGTAATTATCTTCAATATTACTAAAAATTAAGATATCCATCCAATTTATAGTAGATATGTAAATTCTAAAATTTTCAAGGGAATGTTGATTATAAAGCCTGGTCATAGGATAAGTACAGCCATTACGTTCATTAAATGTTTTATGATCGTTAAAAATTAATTTCTCATTAAGTTTAACAAAAACAGGAAAATGGTCAGAAATATCAGAAATAATTATACCAGCAAAAGCTTCATTGTTCAGGTAAGCTGAACCAGGATTATTATATCTTATAACATCAATATTGCTCAAATTTTCATGGTTAAAATCATACAAATTCTCATACAAGTTTGTAGCGATAATATCAATTAAAGTGGAGGTGTTATGAGTTACGCGTGTAGGCTTATCAATGAAGTTGGTGCAGCCATGAGATCTGAATAAGTCTTGAATCATATTAACGTGGTCATTTTTATCTAAGAAATCAATATTAAAGTCTCCAAATAAGCAAATTTGCTTTTTAACAACTTTAGCGTAATCACATAGTGAATCAAGAACAGAAAAAAAGGCAGTAAAGCCACCTTTAGGTGGTTTATATATAGTTGAAAATACAACATTATCAGATTCAACTGAGACAATCTCACAAAAATCAGTTATAAAAGTAAATTTAGTACAGGAATAAACATTTTTAAAATCATGCTTTACAAAAAGAGCTACTCCACCACCAATTTTATTAATTCTATTGATATAGTGACAATTAAATAAAGGAAAATAGGTAAATCCATCCAAAATTCCCCATGTCTCAGTTATTCCAATCAGTAAGATATCTTCAATATTATTAATTAAACTGTTTAATTCATCAACTTTAGATGCAATACTTCTTACATTAATATGCAGAATAGTGCAATATTTATTCTCATTTTGTGTATTAGTATTGGGATTTACGACTTGAGTGTTCAAACTTTCAATTGTAAAATACGCAGAGCTCATAATAAAAGCACAATTTACAATACGGGTAGAAATAAGGTCAAGGAAAAATATAAGAAAGCAACAACAACATAAAGAGTATCAGTAATGGACAAGTAACGACCACATCACCAAGTAATAAAAAATAGAAAAAATGCAAGAACCAGCAGCAACGTACAGAGTAAATCATCAATAAGAAAAGCAAGTCAACCAGCAATCACCAATAGAAATACAGAAGTCCATAGAAAGGCGTTTAAAAAAACAACAGTTATTGAGCATTTTTATCAGCTGCAATTAAGTTAACAAAATATTGCATTTCAGACAATTTTCTCAAAACCTTTACATTACCATCTTGTTGGACTAGTATATCGCCCCCTCTTGTCCAGCAATTAACATGAGAACTTCTCAGTTGTTTGTAAATGTTGTTTCTTGCTTTGGTTAGGTTCTCAAATACAGAAATGCCGGAAGATTTTAAAAGCTTCTTATTTTTAAACACTTTGTCACGATTTAGCATTCGAACAAATTTAACAATCAATGGTCTGGTTATAAATGATGCACCATCCTTATCTTTAGTTAAAGACTCTCTAGGTCTGCCAATTCTATGTATGTTGATAAAGTCAGAATGTAACAGTGATAAATTGAATTTTTCATTCATAAAATCAATTGCAACGATGTATGGATCTTCATTGTTATTTTCAGCGAGACCATTTATTATTAAAGACTGTTTACGTTCATACTGTTCTATAATGTCCAAGTTGTCTTCAAGACTGTTTATATTATTGTTCAAATCACTCACCTTTTGGTTTAAGTCATTGAAAAGATCCATCCATTTTGTTTCCATTTTCTTTAGCTCTTCATTTAGTAGCGTATCTATAGTATTGGCCATTTCATTCGATTCCTTACCGGAAATCATCTGTTTAATATCGTTTTTCAGCTTACATGATAATTCTTCAAAATCGCGCTTCCAGTCTTGTTTTAACGCATGCAGGTCTCCAGAACTATCCATATGTTTAGATGACGTGGGTGTTATAGTTGTTAATGGAAGCTTACCCCTTCGAGACATTTTGAATAAAATAAGCCCAATAATACACTTTTGGGTAAAAGAAAATGCCTCAGAAACAGGGCTTATACATAATATGACCCTATACACCCGTATTCAGAAAAAAAAAAATTGAATATTGGAATTGCCTTATATGTAAACTAACATTCCCTTGTTAGGATCAGTTGGAAACTGCCCACTGGTCCTGCCTGGATTACTACCAGGAAAACATTTGAAGGTTTCGAACGTTTTGGAACACTTATCTGAGCTACTAGTCACAAGCATTAAATCCTATTCAGAGCAAAGCATAATGAATGTATGTAAGTGTTGAAGAAATATCGACAAATCCTATCCTCTACCTACATGAAAATTTGCTTCATATCTTTTTATTGTGACACAATCGAAATTAAAATTTTGGAAAAACAACATGAAAATTTTTGAAAATAAAAATAACTTTCAAATTTTTTGAGCATTTTCAGTTTTTCCTTAAGTATAATCAATACTCATGGAAATTTGGATTTAGAAAAGAGCATATCACTTACCACCACCATCTCTTTCTGGCTTCAGAACATACTTATCAGGATTTTCTAGGCCCAACTTTATGGCTCGATCTCCATTCTCTGTCTACAAAATTTAAGTGAACAAAAAATTAGCTACTACCTAAAAAAAAAAAAAAAGACTCAATCACCAGTACGTACTTCTTTAAAAAAAAGTGTTAAATATGATATTCAAACTTTTTTAAGATTGCAGACTTTTTCTTGAAATTTACATTAGGGTATTTGTTTTTCCTTCTTCTTTTTATTTTTTTTTTTCAAGCTTGTGAACATAATAAAAATTTCTGTTCTGATACATCACATTTCTGATTTCCATTTTTCTGTATAGTAACATGGCAAATTACAGGATAACTGCAATCTTGTAACTTATACAATAACCAAGCTATATTATTTATTGGATAAGAGTGCATTTACTAATGAAAATTACAAGAACGTTTATTGTTTGAAATCCAGATGAAACCAAAACTGAGAGAGGTTAAGAACATTATAATTTATTATTACTTGATAAGATAGGAAATCTTGGGAAACTCACTCGTTGCTATAACAAAGTCTCTATTTTTAAATATTCATTTGTTAATGCAAAAATATGTCAGAACAAGTGTTGAAATTTAACTGTTTAATTAAATGTTAGCAAAAATGAATCTCTCCAAAAAATTTCCAAATATTGTACCTTAAAGACATAATTTGATATAATGCTATACATTTTAATTAATTATAACAAAAATTATGTAAAAAAATCCATTAATAATATATATTTGAAAGTAATTTATAACTATTCCAAATATTTTTAATTCTAGTACACTGACTTCTGTACAAGTAATTTATTTGGCAACTTTTTTTTACAAAATGAATTGCAGAGAAAACTTGGCAGCTCTTACTGTTGTAGATTATTACTAACATGATTTTTTTAAACAATTTTTCAAAAGAAAAATCAAGTTAGGGTGGAGTGGTTATTAAATGAAAAGGATGTATCTTCTAACAAACCATTAAGTTTGAGGGGGAAAATGGTGAGTAAGCTAGAGTGTTGTACTAGCTACTTAGCTGAAAATTTTTTGCAGGTCTATCATCAAACAAATCAGGCATCATTTAAAATTTGTTGGTCAGCATAAGGTTTTTTAAAATAAAATTTATGCAATGTTTTTGCTCTTACCATGTCGAGAGAGTACTGTTTCACAAAAACTTGCCTCAAGTACTCTGCAATATCTTGAGGCAGGAACCGCTCAAGAACACCTTCTCGTGCCAGAAATGCTTGAACTCGTTTCGAACCTGCAAGGTGCAGACCAGCAGAGGGACACTTGATGGCACGGGATTTTTCCATTACAAAGCGAGTTTCCCAATCCTAGGAAAAAGCATTCATGTTAAGAAAACATATGGGCAGTGCTCCCAGAGCTGCTCCAACTGGGCTGATGTACGCCACGTAATATCACCTGCTTCAAGGTGCTCCAAAACTTTTTTTTTTTTGCTTATTTTGCGCCCAAGCTGCGCCAGAACGCCTTCATTGTCAAAATTGCTTTTCTATTATTAATTTATTACCGAAACCTTTGGTTTAAATGTCCATATTTTTATTTCTGTTTTAGTCTCAATATTTTAAATTCTTAAAATTGTCTGAAAATGGTGTCAGGGTGTGTGCGTGCAATCTTTTTGCATCCTTTACAGGAATTGAAACTTTAGCTTTCAGATTTTTTTTTAGTGTTCTGCAAAGCTTTAACTCATAATTGTTCGTATTATTTTTCATCCAAACTAAAAGTTTTAATTTTTTTTAAACTTTAGTATGTGAAAACCTCTGCAAAATTTGTGAAAACTAGCCATTTGTTTCAATTCCCTTCAGCTGAAAGGTAATTTTGAAAAACTTGTCATTCTTAACATTTATTAAAGAAAACTCTTGTATAGTTTTTTTTTTTTTTTTTTTTTTTTTTAAGTGACATATTTTTAAAAAATGGCATCAACTTAGAAAAAAATGGTCAAAACAAAACTCATAGCTTTTATGCAATAAGTTGCATATTTTATCTCTAAGTAAGTTCTTTTTTTCACCTGAGCATTCATGATGCCAAAAAGGTTGTAAAGCTAGAAAAAATTTTGTTTTTAGAATTGAGTTTAGAAAGAATGAGTTTTGAATACTTAGCAAAAGTATAATTATATGTATACTCAAGTAAAAATTTGTGAAGTAATTTCAAGTGAAATTCTTCTTAACATTAGTCACAAATTGCTAAAACTTTGTACAGTTATTGATTTATATCGTATCATTAATTGATATTAACGGAGCTGCTCCAAAATGGCATTTTTCTGCTCCGAAATGTGATCCGAAACTCTCTGAAACCGTTTGGATCACTGAATGGGAAATTTCATATACATTCCTCAGACAAATCAAATGCATCATGGCTATGGAGTCACTTTTTCAAGAATACAATAAAAAAGGCAATTTGAAGGCAGTGGGAACACACCCTGTCATCAAAGTGGATAAGTGTATCAAATAAAAAGTAAAATTAATCTAACCTCTAGAAAAAACACCAGGATAAAAAAACTACAGTAAACTTCTGGCACACACATCTCTACATCTATTATCTTGTCCAATCCCCTATTCTTATACTTTCCAAGAAAAATTGGTGCATATATACAAGCAGTTGTCTTCAGAACTGGTTCTACTGCAAAAAATGGCCCAGGAGAAAGCAATTTTAACTTGCTTGTGAGAAAATGTCGACATATTAAGGCTTCAAGAAGAAAATTTTGAGGTAATAATGAAAAATACATTTAAGTTTTATGTAAAATGAGGGATTTTTTTTCCCCTTGAGACATGAAGGATTTCGAGATAAGAAGGTTCGAGATATCAAGGTTTGACTGCAGTTAAAAAGAAATTATTCACTTACTTCAGGTTCATAGTCTTCGGGGACATACCCAGTACGATAATATACCACAGCGACCTCTTTACCATGCCTGCAATTGAAACACATTATGAATGTTAATTTAATCAAATATTAATTTAAGGGGTCTAGGGAGTCTTAAAATTTGAAATTTTTGATTTTCCGAAAAAAATATATGTCATAAAGGATTTAATTCTGAACAGTTTGATACCTCACTTTTTACCATAGGCAAAAAACTTTTTGAGTTATCGTAAAAAAACTTTAACTATCTCCAATGAGTTTAATGTTAACAGCAGCTGTTCAAACCCCTTTTTCTCAGAAGTCGATTTTAAATTTTGCATGCATGATATCTCAAGAAGTGTTTCATTTCTTTTTATAAAATTTTGCATGCACTTACGAAAAGCATATCTCAACAATCTAAACCTAAATTTTTCTCAAAAATCAAACTCAATTTTTCAGAAAAAAAAAAATTAATTCCTCCAAATTTTGGTAAATTTTGATTCTTATTTTTAAAATTTTAATAAAAATATTTATTATTATTTTTTAAACTTAAATTTTGGTTCAGATTGGTGAGATAGGCTGTACGAACGTGCATGCTAAATTTTATAAAAATTAATGAAACACTTTTTGAGATATCATGCACGCAAACTGTAAAACCGACATCTGAGAAAAAGAGGTTTGATCGCTGCTGTTAACATTAAACTCATTGGGTTTAGTTAAAGTTTTTTTATGATAACTCAAAAAGTTTTTTGCCGATGGTAAAAAATGAGGCATCAAACTGTTCAGAATTAAATCCTATATAACATATATTTTTTCCAGAAAATCGAAAATTTTTCATTTTAAGACTCCCTAGACCCCTTAACCAAACATTTATAAATTCAATTTAAAGCCAAAATGGAAGAACTTTTCTCATTTTAAGACTGCAAACTAATTTAACAATATTAAATTAAACCAGAATTCGCTTAATGCGGACAGTTATTTAAATGCACATACTGTATAACTAAAATGCAGGCTAGCACAATTATGTTCTTTTGTAGGCCATGCTTTATTTTTATAAAGCATGGTCTTTATTTTTTGTAATTTTCTCCTATGCAGTTTTATATTTAACACAGTAAAAACAATTTTTACTGTGTACAGCAGTTTGTTTATGTACTTGGCTCAATGTTTAGGTTGTTTAGTTTATAAATAACCTAAGGTTAATGTCCCGGACCACCCGGATCCGTTATTAATCCAGATCAATGAGCTTTTACAGTTTTTAAATGAAATTGATTCCAAAATTTCATTTTCAATTAAAACCCCTCAGAGCTCATTGATGGTAATCAAATTTGTATAACGCATGTAATAATTCAATAAAAACAATTTTTTATCCAAAGTATACAGCATCATACTTACACAAAAAGTTTTTCATCCTTTAAAACAGCAGCAGTTCTTAAATCCTTGAATGTGCACCTCAAAATTTTTACATCTTTTTCTGTATCTAAAATGGCATACTCCAGAGCACGTTGATCACAAATGTTGTAAGTAACTTCTTCTACAACAAACAGGATAATTGAACTGCAAAATAAATTACAATTCAAAACATATTTTTATATTTAGATAAGAAATTAAATTTCCTTCGTTATTTTTTTTTATTATGAAATAAATAAAATAATAAGCATAGCAATTTATTGTTTTTTCTCTCTCAAATGATTTTGAAAAAATGAAGAGAATTAAATTAGCACTTTAAAGAGCTTATTTTGAAATGCACTACTTTTTGTACCTAAATAAAAATCATAATGAAACTTTTTTGAACGCTGCTTTCTTATGTTAGTTTTTATACAAAACATGGGAATAAATATTAACATTTCTAAAGAGATATTGATTGATTATAAAATAATGTCATATGCATAACATAAGTATTTATTTATTTATAGCAGATTTTTCTCATTTAAACTGAGGGATTAAAAGCAAATTTTAAACTTCTTTTGGATTCTTTTAAATATTTGCAAAGCTCCCCCACTCCCTTTTTTTTGAGCTAATTTTAAAATGTTCTGATTTTATTCTGAATTTCAGGTTATATATAAATACAAATCAACCTTGAAAATGTAGCAGAATGTGGGGCAAGTGAAACAGCTAATATAACTTAACTTTTTCAAAATGAAAAAATAAGAAATTTGTTTTGAAAATTTAAAGTACATAAAAAAGAACAATGTATCTAAAAATCAACTTGCATTGAAACATTATTTTTTATTTCTGGCAGATCTTTAAATTTCTTTTCCAGAGCCCTCTGAAGTAAAGCTCCAGCCCTGCACATAATATATCCTTCTTATAAATCATGACATTTTGAGCACACGTCGAATTTTTTATAATCCAAAACAGTAGCGTACATAGACTAAGAGGTGAGCTCCCCCATAAGATTTGTAAGTGCCTCCCCCCCCCCCATTAAAAATATTTTTCCTGTGTTACTTATACAGTGCGTCCCAAAAGTTTAGAGACAACAAGGTTTCCAAGTTTTAAGAGAGAAAAAAAGAAATAACAATTTCAACACAACTTAGAATCATGAAAAATATCCATACAATAAAAATATTTTTCATTAATTTAATTATACAATCACAGATTTTGTGATAATAATTAAAACTCAAATTTTACTGTCCCAAAAATTTATAGACAACTCATTATATTAATTTTAACATTAAAATTTTTAAGCCATTTTTTCTAACAACTTCAAAAAAGCGATCAGGCATACTTAAAACAAGATTTTGAAGAACTTCTGGCTTTAATGAAAACCAACTACGTTCAATTTGCAGCCTATGATCTTGAACTGTTGTAAACTGTCTTCTATTAGCCTAATACATCTCTCGCTAGTATTCCCCAGAGGTTTTCTATTGGGTTTAGGTCAGGACTCAGGGCTGGCCATTCCATAACAGTTTACTTGGCTTTGTCTAAAACATTGCTTTGTTGAATTAGACGTGTGAATGGAGCAATTGTTTTGCTGGAATAACCATTCATCCCTACCTAGCAACTTTCCAAATGGCAATAACTGTACATTAAGAGTCTTCGGAGCATTGGTGACCTTTTAAAAAAGCAATATCGGTTGTTCCATTGACAGAAAATGCTCCCCACACTATTAGTGAACCTCCTCCTTGTTGCCTGCTGAAAAGGTTCGGGGTTCTTTGCAAATATCGTACTAGTAATGTGCCCAACCATCCGGGCCATCTAAATTGAACTTTTTTTCATCAATAAAAATAACACTTAACCATTCATTTGTCCAATTCATATGACTACGAGCCCACTGAACACGAGCGTTTTTATGCCGACTTGTTAACCTCGACGAACGACGTAATATACGATATTCAAGAAATGCACTTGCCTGCAGCCATCGATGTACTGTTGATTTTGACACTGAAAAGCTTATTTCTTTACAAACGGACCGTGTTAACAGATTCTGGGTCGAAACTAATTTCAAAATATCTCTGTCTTGCCGCTTAGTTGTTTTCTTTGGTCGCCCAGAGCGAAATTTTGCTTCAAAACTATTACCTTTTGACAAGATTTGATAAATACCAGCCCTTCTGCGTCCAAATTTACGTGCATTGTCCACTACTTTCCAACCATGAGCTTTCAAACGATAGTTTTTCAAAATTTCCGTTTTAGAAAACTGCTCATTGCGGAGCATCTTGACCAATCTTCAGAAACGGAAACACGTTTTTGTTTTCATGTCGGAAAACTTGTGCGTCACAAGTAAACGACCTTGTAATATGCAAATTTTGAATACCAATACTTAAATCAGCTTTTAATAACGATTGTTTATATACTTTTGGGACAGCATTTTTTCGTTAAAATTTTTAAAAATTAAATATAGGATCATTAAGAGTTGCTTAAGTGTTTGAATAAATTTTTTAAGTCATTAAATATTTGCATAAATAATTTCGTCTCGCTTACTCATTTAATTAGCTTGTGGTTTCAAAAACGTGGTTGTCTATAAACTTTTGGGACGCACTGTAGTACTATTTTTCTGGATTGTGCACCCTCAAACCTCTTATGCACCCCTCCTTGGGGTTGCGAGGCGCTACGTACACCATGGATCCAAAAACTTAAATGAGTTACTTAATGGACTAATTAAATGTTTTATGTGATTCTGCATTTCACATTCCCTGTTGTTGAAAGAAAACTTTAATATTAAAATGTACTTGATAATAATTATTATATTTTTAATCTGCAATTTCTCAGCATCTTAAATTAAAAGAAAAAGAAACATAATAAACAATATTTAAAAAACATAAGTATATCATCACAATAATAAAATGCTAAAGAGAAGCTGAGTATAAATGAGAAAAAAAAAATTAGATGAACCTCTGATTGTCATAGACATCCCAAGCGGCAATCAATCCTCTGGCTAATTCATAATCACTTTCATTCTCAGGTAACTGTAAAAAAAAATAATTTAATAAGGAAAAGATAAAATTTATTGCTTCTAATGCCATTTTCTCTTCAAAATTACCATTATAAAAAGCAAAATTGAAATCAGAAAAATTGAAGCACCAGAAAGAAAGTTAGTTTCAAACAATCCACATAAAATTATAAACTATTATTTTTCCAGAATAATAGATGGCTTACGCTAAATTTTAATTGTAATATTCTTAAACTGCTACAATAAAGGAAAACTTAAAATATTTGTACTTACATATGTATATTACATTTAATACTGGTATAATATCCAATCTATAATGAGGTATCGTGTTTCTTTCGAGAGCATTCACTCTTGAATGTTTAGTACTTTCGTTTTAAGTTTTTAAAAGTAGAAACAAATTTTTTTAGAAAATCATCACAGACAAAATACGTAACGCATTTAAGTTTGATTTCACATTGTCCTTCGCACTCAGTTAAACGACTGTGTTGTCACACAAAAATACCTTTGAGAAATAATATATATTATCCTATTGGGATTAATTCCAAGTCATATACTTCTCTTCTCGCATTTCGCATGTTACATTTAAACCCCTGCAAGGCTGAGCATATCCACTAGTGGTTTATGAAAAAAACAAAAAAAAAAACAGCTGTCAGATTGTTCTCTTGGATCATTTTCAAAAAACTATAAATAAAAAAGGAAAAAATAAGAGGGAGGGGTACGAATAATCATTATGGTGTTCATAGTGTTAAGGTGATTATTCAACCTGACTCAAAATCTGCTATCTAGGCTATTGGTTCCAGGAAAATTCCCATCTCCAAAAAAAAATCTATATAGCCGGATTCTTCTAGAGAAGTTGAAAACAGAATGAAGACAAATAGTATTACAGTGTGTATTAATTTATTACTTAAAGATAAGACAAGAAACTTAGTTTTTAATAATAAACTGCGACTACATCTTACAACGATCGTAGTTTGAATAATAATTTGAATAAAAGTATAGGCTGTTTCCAACGAGAAAAACCAATACAATTGTTGCCAAATTAAGTGATAAATATCACACAGTGACTCCCGGGACATTGCGATATTTATGGCAACGACCAAGCAGACAAGCTGGATGTGAAGGACACTCAACTAACACAACAACCAAATATACTAAATATACTTGTAACTCTTTCCATTCCATGAAAAATCAAAAATGAAATGAGAAGAAATTAGAAATCATTGCTCACTTTTCGTACTTCTTTGCGAAGTTGGACAAATGGACTAAAATATTTCACATATGCCTCATGAAATAGGCTGTAGTGTAGTTTAGACTTGAAAGAGTTTGCCATTAGGTTAAAAAAAGTTCATACAGTTAAACTAAATGTATAGTTACCTGATGCTGGGCTGCTGTCTGCCCAAGCCTTTCCATCACAAACCTACCAAAAGGAAAAGCAATGAATGAGAGTAGGCCAGAGGGTGGATGCTAATCAACTACAGTAGACATGCAAACAAGCAATTTGTTTATAATCTTAAAGCAGACTACAAGGTAAACTGTCTTACTCATGCAAATGTCTTACGGAAGGTGCCAACCCACCAAATGAGGATGCAATGGCATTGTTTTCCACTTGCTTCAAACCTACTATATTTCCAGAAGCATCCGTGTCCAAGAGGTAATCGGAACGTATCAGACCCAGGCTTGACTGCTGTAAAACCAGAAAGGAATGACATCATCATTAGTAGAAGTTAAAAATGCAAGACAACGTGTCTACAAGTACAAATAAAAGGTTTAAAAAGAGTTAGAAAACCTTTTAAGGTTAGTTAAACCTTTTATTTGTACTTGTAGACACGTTGTCTTGCATTTTTAACTTCATTAATTGTACAAAGTTTTCAACTGCTTTTCTTACAAATTCATCATTAGTTGCTTGATTTTTTTTTTCAAAATGGGCAATAAAAAGTTTGAATGTTATAAGAAAGTAAGTGACCTTAACTATATAACAACAGCAATACCTCATTATGTCACACTTTAATACAGCTTTTTCTTCTACGGTAATAAGTCTCAAATCAGAATATTTTATGCATTACACCGTCAACTCGGCTATTTCGATCCATGGACTGCAGTTTCATGCTTATTATACACTCATTAGCATGAAATACGAAAGTAGCCGAGTTGGAGGCAAAAATCCTGTTATAGTGCAAAGAGAGCCAAAAAAACTGGTAGCTAATGTGAAATTAAAATACAAGTGAGCGACCGCACTCGGTACAACTCGTAAATTTTTATTTTATTTCTTATTAGTTTTTTACAATAATTGAAGTTTTAGAAGAAACACATTTTTTGAATAACTTAATGTAAGTACATTTTTTGCTTTGTTTTTTAATTTGGCTAGCATCTATATATTTTTTTTCCTTTTAACAAAAATTTCAGTTTTTGCCTGACCCTTATATAGTGTATGTATATTATAAAACATATAATAGAGAATCTTTTCATATTAGAAGGAGAAAAGTGAACTTCAGATTCAGATTCTAACAATATATCAAGGTGCAAATAGGTGGTATGGTCCTGAACCGTTTAAAATTTGGTTATTTTGAAGCTAAAAATTGTTTTGCTAAACTGAATACCCAAAATAAAAAAGAGAGAGAGAGATTAACTTTTAACTTTAAATTAAACCACATTTTATAGTAAATTAAAGATTAATTGAAGCATGAAGAGATAACATTTCCGGGCTTTATTGGATTCATCATTCACCCCTCTCTTTGGTCTCCTTATCTGAAGAAAGATATTAATAAGGAAAGGGTACAAAGAAGGGCTACAAGGTTAGTAAACGGATTTTCTAATTTAGACTATGATTCCAGACTTAGCAGGGTGTAAAAAAATCAATGATTTTATTTAAAAAATCAAAAAAATCGGATTTTTTTAATTTAAATCAGATTTTCTTGATTTAAATCGGATTTTTTTTTATTTTTTTTAAAAAAATTAGAAACTTCAGTTGTTTATTAATTTTTATTTATGAACTTACTTTTAAGTTTTTAAAAATACAAAAACACCTTTGAAGTAAAGCTTCACCAGTAAGAAACCCAGAAAAAGTGTTAGGAGCCAATCTGAAAATAATCCTGTCTACTAGCTAGGATAAAAATCAAATGGGGCAGGCAGTAGCGTAGCTAGGGGGCCCAGCGGCCGTGGCGAACTTGAAAAATTGCGCCCCCCCCCCTTAGAGGTCGCTCTGATGGGAGGTCATTGTGAATTCCTAAAATGTCCTTACTCCAAAAATTTTGATTTATTTATTCGAAAAATTTGCAGACAATGTTGCAACCTTTTTTTTTCTTTTTGCTTTCTTTTAGCATTTTTAATGGTGCTCAGTGTTCCCCCTCATGTTATGTGTGCATGATATGTCTGCTTGTTCGTTTTATTGGGAAAAATTCAAGTTTTATTTTTGACAAGTTATTTGTTCAATTTTAGAATTTTTGTCTCGCCAACAATTTTAGTTCGAGGCGTTCCTACCTTTCCCCATCTTTTCACATAAATTCAAAAAACAAATAATTCTTGCAATTCGTTATTGAACATAGTGTGTTTTTTTTCCACACGACAGCTTTTATTTAAAATAGAATTTGTTTTAAAACACTAGAAAAATGTATAAAATAAACATAATTTGTGCATTTTAAATAAAAATCAAAGCATTGATTCTATTGTACTTAGGAAATCAAAGAAAATATAAAAAGCATAATTAAACTGAAATTGGCTTAATAAATACGACTCCTTGCATACAGGCGAAATAAAAGTTCGCTATTTTAGGTCTCCGATTTTTTTATGAATAAATACTTTTTATTTTAAGTATTTAAAATGTAGCAGAGACCCGCCGTTATTTAATACTAATATTATCTATGAGGGGAATTAGGAGAGGGGCAATTGTTCCCTCCGTGGCTTTAAAGTACCAGATGTATTTTCTTGATTTTTTTTGAAATTTTAAATACAGCGCATACAAACACGGGACAACAATAGAGATGGTATTAGCGAGTACCACAACGACTGTGCTCGAACTGAGAATGATTTAAAAAAAAACTGATTAGCACGTATATTTGTGTACCGTTTTAAAAAAGTGGCTCGCCCCACTGAAGTAGCGTAGAGTACATGCATCTTCCCTCAACATTCACTTGGCGTTTTCATGTTCATAGAAACAATAGCTATATTTATTTATTTTGACAATAGAAAGAGCACAAAACATATTGCACTGGCCTGATTACAAATCGAGCTCAATCCCTCCCAATAATACTAAAACGGTAATGAGTATAAAGAACAAAGAAGAGCGATATACAGTTTAAAACTGAGAGAGAGCCCTTCATTAAAGTACATATAAAATAGAAAAATTTCTAAAATAAGAAATCAAAACTCACTAAAAAAAGATTTATTTATCACATTTTTTTTTTTAACTTTCGAACCTTCTATACTGAGCCATCGAAGCACGGAGCCAAAGAAACGGAGAGAAAAGGTTTGTTTCTATCTGTTTTAAGCAGTGGTCGGAAGTAGCGCGCTACAAGTAGCGAAACTACTGTAGTAGCTACATTTTTTAGTAGTTTGTAGTGTAGCGCACTACTTTTTAAAAAAAGTAGTGTAGTGAGTAGCGCGATACAAAAATATTGTAGTTTGTAGCGATTTCATAAAACTACTTTCTAATGGAGCAAAAAAAAAAGAAAAAAAAACGAAAAAAAAAAAAACCGATTCAATCGAGTCTGACTGGCGCATATCGTACACGATTACATTAGCGAAAGCAGTGAGAAAAATGAATCATACAAATTCGAGCTGACCTCAGTCATATCATTTTGACGCCATACGTTCTATATGTTAGACGGCATTGGTTTCTTTGGCGTCACCATTTTCATATTCCGCCAATATTTGCATTGAATATAGTGCATGGCTGAGGAAGGAAAATTTATGAATAAGCGATAACTGAGTGTTAGTGTTTTATAGCAACCGAGAATGTCATGTAAATGAATGCTTTAGCGCTCAATGCTCAATTGGATTATTGTTCCAATATCCACCAAACATGGCAGCAATTTTAATAGAAGAGGATACAAATTTGATAGAAGATGACAATATCGAGCTGCCCTGTCCGGCGTATAATAAATACTTCACAGTTGTTGAAAAGAGTGAAAATGGAAATTTTACAGTTTCGTGCAAACTTTGCACTTTGAACAAAAAACTTTCTGTTTCTAAGTCATCTGCATACAATTTAAAATTGCATATTGAAGTAAGTTAAGCATTCTAAGTTATGTTTCACACTTCAGATAGCTTATTTATTAATATTTCATAATGAATACTAGTACCGTTTTGTATGTTTTTCATATTTCTTTAGTTTTGCTTCTTTAGTGATGGAGTATTGATATATATTAAAATAATAAAGATCAATTATTAAATATTTTTGACATAATTGGAAAAACGTTTTCATTTCATTTTATCGGTGGCGTATTAATAGGGATGGTGTCCAGACCGAGACCCAACCCCTCAAGGACGTAGCCAGGACTCACGTTAGGGGTGTGCAAGTAGTGGCACCCCAATAGGAGGTCACTCTGACCTCCCAAAAAGTTCTTATCCGATACAAATTGGCTGGTGAAATTTGAAAACATTGAGACAGTATTGCAAGGCTGAACTTCTTCATTTTATTTTATTTTTTTCTTTAATTGATTAATTTATTTATTTTCGTGATGCCTCACGTCTCTTACAGTAGACATAGATAAGAATGCATTCTTGTATTTTATTTATTTATTTTTTAATCATTCAGTAAAGTTCCGAGTTTCATTCGGTAAATTGAATTTTCTCCTCAAAAACAAGCAAGCTTACTTACAGTATTTCACCCTAAAATTTTTATTCTTCGCATACTCAGATTAAAAAAGTTGTTTTCATGCTAAAAGACAAATTTGGGTTTGGTACAAGGATCCGTGTTAGGTAAAGAATGAAGCTGATTTTCTGATAAGTGGCGCCAAGGACTTAAAACTTATTGATGGGAGAGGAGGCGAAGGGGGGGGGGAGACTCTCAATGACCGAATGAAATTCCAAATTTCACCGAGTAATAAAATACGAACTTATTTGTCTGCACCAGCATGTTGCAATGAAAAGCAGGAAAGGGGACAAAATCGTTTGTCAAAAAAAATAAATAAAATGGGAGGTCACAGTGACCTCCCATTGCCTCTGATCTGGGGGGTGCAGCTACACCCCCCTAGCTACGCCCTTGCCAACCCCCCTGAAGCTCAAAATTAAATTCCTACAATGAAAATTCAATTTTTTTTCTCATATGTTTTTGAAAAGTAGCGAAGTAGCGACTACTTTTCAAAAGTAGTGTAGCGCGCTACATTGAAAAAAAAGTAGTTGTAGCTGTAGTTAACTACATTTATAAGAAAGTAGTTGTAGTTGTAGTTCGCTACAAAAAATATGTAGTTTTTCCAACCACTGGTTTTAAGTGGATATAAGACCAACCGATTTCAGATCGGCCTATTATACAGACTCCAGACCCCATATAACTAAATTTTATCCTGCCAGATAGATTTAAGCTTGTATCCAACCGAAATCTACCAAAGCAATGTTGCACATTTTGTATCATTTGTCTTGTAGCGTGGGGGCGCAGTTTGAGCTGCTCGGAGTGTCTTTCAAATTTTAATTTTTTAGTCTGTTTGGACTTGATCTTTTTTTTTTTAAATCGGTCAAAATGCCGCCCCCCTGGTTGCTGCGCCCGTGGCAAGAGCCACTCCTGCCAACTCCTAGCTACGCCACTGGGGACAGGAAGCTCAACCCAATCCTCACTTCATTCAGCCCGCTCCCCTTTTTTATTTTGCTTTTGTTTTAGAAAGCTGGAATATGTTCCATTTCAGCCACTAATAAAGACTGCCCGCCCCCCCCCCCGCCCCCCAGTTGCTAATGCAAGGCATAGAAAATTCATCTTCTGTTTGGTTGTTTTTTCTTTTCATTGAAAGTATATCACACGCATTCTATCATGTCCTTCCCCCTTAATTCACTCTATGAACACCTGAACTGCACCTGCATGTATTTTCTTTATTTCACATATTAGACAACAAATAGCACTATTTGTGCATACATATTATTATTTGGACTGCAACCTTCCAGCATCTGTGGAGGGGGGATGAGTAGGATTACTTGTCCATTTGTTAGATGGAAATCAAAGCTCTAAAAGAAAATGGTAAAAATAATGAAATTGGGATTGTCCAAGAGAATTTTTTAAGGATTAAAATAAAAAGTGATTTAAATCAATGATTTTTTTAAAAAAAATCAATTGATTTAAATCATTGACACCCTGAGACTTAGTATGCTTAATATGTATAGTCTTGAGCAAAGGAGAACCAGAGGGATATGATTCAGTTATTTAAATTTATTAAAATGAATGATGTTGCAGGGTTAGATTTTTGCACAGAAAGCAGGACAAGGGGTCATTGTTTTAAGCTGTTCAAATCTCAGGATTTCTGGAAATTCGAAAAAATTACTATTTTAGCAGGGTAGTGGGAACTTGGAACAGTTTACCGGAAAAGGTGGTAAGGAGCAATGGAGTAGATAGCTTTAAGAGGGCCATTGATCTTCATTGGGGTCTTTAATTTGACTAGGACCAGCCCAGTTGGGCCCAGAGCTAGCTGCTGGTCGTCGCATTTGTATTTGTATTTGTATAAACTCAACCACTGATGATGTCAGCCGCAGAGCTTGACAAAACGTATCGATTTTCTTTTTCATTCCGACCATGGCCAATAAGCCCGGAAATGTAATCTCTTCATATTGATGCCGGCCGTGAAAGCCTTAAGCAATTTTTAATTGAAGTAAATAAAAGTAAACCTCAGTTCTATTCAAGCGGTCCACAGCTTCAAAAATCTTATAAATGTTTCTGGTAAATTCATCCACTTCCATAGTGCTGTAAATGAAGAAACATTGACCCATTATTTCAACACCTAACAATGGAATTATTTAGTAACAAAAGTTTATTATCATTTGCATATACTGTCGGCCCCACATAAATGAATACTGTCCGTTCCAAGAAATATTATTCAACTAAACGGGGATCTTTAACATTGCGTCTATGGTATTGAAAAAATTCGGTTCCAGGATATTTTTTTCGTATGAGTGGGGTATTCGTTTATCCATTACCTGATTAAGCGGGGCCGACAGTACATCACTATAAATACTAAGAATGATTGAATATAGTTTGAGTTTTATACATAATTTGTACAAGACTTCTGTGTAATTTTGTTAGAAGTATACTAGAACAATCATTTATTATGTTTTCAAACCCTTTTCACTTCCTTACAGTCTTTATTTTCCTTTTCTTTCTTTTTCGTGGGTGTATATGAATTTTGAAAAATTTTACAAATATCTCTGCTTGATTTGCATTTATTAAGTACTCTCTTTAATTATTTGTACTATTTAGGTGAAAATTTAAAATATGTTACGAAATTATTCGAATTAATTTGTATTGATTTTTCTTTCTTGTTTATTTTAAATGTATAACAAATCTATTTATTGTTTTGCATTTACTTAATTTGGAGTGCCAGTAATTAATTATCATACTTTTCTTTGACAGATCAAAACTTACTGAATTAATAAATATATTACTATGAAATTAGTTGCAGCATTAAAACATTTTTGAGAAATTATTATGTAGGAGTAAACATGAAAAAGTTGGACGTTTCAGAACATCGATGTTTTTAGGTTGATGTATCAATATCATCAATGTTTAAATTTTGAACACGCATCTGTGTTTTTTCATTGATATCGGGCCATTATAGTTACACCCTGGAACTCTTCATCAAGATCAAAAACAAAAGAAAAACATTGAACTAAGAGTTATATTCCTTCGAAGCCTGGATTGAAAGCATAAAATAACCATGGGTGTTGAAACACAAAAAATGGTTTATGCAGTATCGTAAATTTTATTAGTAGTTTACGGTCATGGAAAGTAATTCTTAAGCATTTTTTAATACAGAAACTAAAATTAAATAAAGCAAATAAGAATATATCATTAAAAGTGAGTAATCTACCATATATTTTTTTTTAGGGAGAGGATTACAAATTAAGTAGTTATTTTTCAAATGGAAGGGAAAGAAATACATAGATTTGGAGGTGTTAAACAAACTAAAAACAGAACTATAACCATATTAAACTCACCTGGATAAACATTCCTTGAGAACATCCCGTGAATGGGCAACTTCGAGCAAAACTTGATTTAAATATGGCTGCAGCTTATGAGCAAGATAAAACCACTTTGAAGGAAACTTGGATGGAACCAGGCAGAGAGGAAGGGGAACTCTTGTATCATGGGACAAATTTCGAGGCCTCATTGTGATTCCTACGAGAGAGTATTAGTTTTTTCAAACAGTATAGTTTATTGGTCGAGTTGAAACACATCTTTCAAATTTACAACATACTACTTGTCCTATTTTAAATTATTTATTTTTCTTGTTAAATGTAACAGGTGTCAACCACTCCCCAGAACCCTTGGTTTAGACACATATTTCCAATCGCAGTACTGTAGTTTAAAAGGGTGATAAACCAAAACCACCACCCAGATGGAATTTCTGGCTGCACTACTGTGTGTTGAAACAGCAAACTACAAAATTTCTTAATAATAATAAATTTATATAGGCAGAAATGGACCACGTTGGCCCGCATCTCATTTTTAACCGCATTAAAAATTAAAATGAGCAATTTGATTTACTAGCGTGAGTTTTATTAAATACTTTTTATCACATTCCAGATTTTTTGAAGAAGTTCATTTCATAAACTTTTTCTGTCCACTAATTTTTTAACAAAAATTTGTGAAGTGGATCAATGTGCCCCTGGCAGTAGCGGATCACCCAATAGGCGCATTAGGCGCGAGCCTAGGGCCTCCAGCAAAGCAGGGGGCCTCGGAACCGCAGAGTGCCAAATTTTTAAAATCAAAATATTTGGATTTGAGAATTTGTTATGGAAAACCACGAGTTTTAGTGGGAGGTGCTCAAAACTCAAATTAGCAATTAGCCAGGGATTTTAAGCACAGTGTGAATTCCCTGATTGTTGCCAATTAATTGGGCCCTGCAATTAAGCTATTATTATCTAACTAATAGAAAGGCAAAAGGCCCAAAATAATTTGGAGGCCCCCTGAAGATTTAAAGGCAAAATGCAATGGCTGATTTACAGGTTTGGGGGCCCGTCAAAATACAGTTTGTTGCCCCCTTCGGGGCCCCTATGGTCATATGGGGGCAATCACAGCTGCGAAATGATCAGGCCAATACCGGCAGAATTAATAAAGGTTCTCGTTTAAGAAAGTTTTTTTCCAATTAGCAAATAGTTAGTTTGAAATTATTTTTCTTAAAATACACGTATTGTTTGCATAGCTTTAATGCGTAAGCCTTTAAAAATAAGGCCAAAAACTCAAAACTACGAATAGTGAGGTCCTAGGTCCACAATACTTTGGAGGCCTCCTGAAGATTCAACGACAGAATGCAGTGGCTGATTTACAGATAAGGGGGCCCGTCAAATTGCATTTTTGGGGCCCCATTGTATATTAGCACTATGTAAATCATTTATCATATTCATTTTTTGCTTCCCCTTTGGGCCCATGAGGGTTATTGGGGACCCTCACAGTTGCGACAGGCCGACAGGGTCAATCCTATTCAAGCAAAATGAGTAAAGATTCGTTTAAGGAAATTTTCAATAAACTTTTTTTTTTTTTTTCCCTTAAAAATACACGTATTTTTAGTATAGCTTCAATGTTATGTGTAAACCTTTAAAAAATTTGAGACCCCTTAGAAAGGTGTGAAAATAAACCGAGCCCTAGTTGGCTTGCCTGGTAGGCTATTTATTGAGGGATCCGGATATAAGGTCCAAAGCCAAAAGGTCCAAAACTAAAAGGTCCACAAACAAAAGATCCACGTCCAAAAGGTTCGAGGGATAGAAAATCCGAGAGACAGAAGGTCCACATTTTTGGACAGCAATAGCATAAGGTCCAGTTTTCTCAGCGGAGTGGACATAGGGTGCAGGTTTCGAAGTTTACCTTTTGCCTCAAACTTATTTTGTTAAATATTCAAGTTATGCGTGGTAACAGCCACTATAACACATGTTTTTTTCGATAGAATGTGTCTGTCCCCCTTCCCCCACTCACGAGATGTAAAGGTTAAAAGCATGTTAAGTTTGTAAAAGTATGTATGTTAAAAGCATGCAAGGTATGTAAAAGTATGTATGTTAAAAGTATGTAAAGGCATGAAATATGTTGCTTGTTTTGATAAAGTATTCTGGAGGAAAGAAACAAATTATTTTAAAACTTTAAACTTGAGACCTCTAGCGTGTTGAAAAATGAGACAATAAGCGTGAGAGGTCTCTCTACATCACCGGGATTTCTTTTGCAAGGCCTCGAGACGCGTAATCCAAGATGAGTCATGCAATGAAAAAGAAACATTCAGCTAAGGCCCCCCAGCGAAAAAGAGCCATTCACTTTTTTCTTTCTTCAGTCGCCGTTGTCCTGTCCTACGCCGTTATGCACTGACCCGCACTGACCAGCCACCAGCCCGATGCTTATCAGAAACCTACGCTTGATTCTAAGACCTTAGGCAAAGTGGTTTATGGCCCTCATTTTTCAGACTCCCTCCTCTTGTCAAAAGCTTTTTTGACCTTGACACTGAAAGCTACACGAAGAGAAAGTGGGGTGCTTTTATGAGCAATCTTTCGAGATTGTTTCAGAATAGCCAAACGCTTCCTTTTGTCGCTTCTCTTTTATACCAGCAAATAAATAAAAAAAAGAAGCGCCATGGACACCGTCATTTTGTTATAATGTCTGGAAACTCAACAATATTTTCGCTTTGAGCTCTTTTTGTGCTCCAACCTCTAACCCTGCATCAATGAAGATTTCTTCCACCAATTACGTGATTTCCGAAAGCCGCCTAGTATTTCCCAAGTCAAAACTTGTACCATTTGTTACGCATCGCATTTTAACTCAAGAAGTGTCAAATTTTGAAGAATAGGCAAAATTCAAGCAAAGAAATCTCTCCGAAGTAAGTTTAATATTCTTAAAAATTATTCATTGACTATGTTGTCTGCAGGAAATTAAACATATTACAATTTTAAAAACAAGAGTTGTAATAACTATAATTTTTGAATCAAGCGCCAAAAATAAAAGATACAATGGGTTTATTCCATACCAAATCAACAAATTGATAAGGCTTCAGGGTTCTCTTTAACCTCAGGCTGCTTGCCCCCCCCCCCCCCCCCACATATTATGTTCGAAAATTTAGCATAACATTTTTTTTTTGTTTTGTTTTTAATACTCGTGAAAACAATCTATTTTCTGATAAAATGCATGTTTAAAGTTTTGCTAGAATAACTGAATAACTTGTATCATACCGAGCAGCATTTTGGCAGTATACTCCGCATTAATTAGAACAACAACAGCAGTTTTCAATTTAAATTCACCGGAAATTTATTATGGATCTCTCGAATATGAATTTTTTTGCAATTGTAAAATTATACTTAATATATTAAGTGTGTGCAAAAAACAATGTTAGGAATAAAATTGAAGCAAGTTTCTGTGAACCTGGAATAAAACTCATTGACAAAATGTTGCAAGAAATTATCATTACAAATCAGCAGCTTTCGAGATCCCATCCCCCTCCCATGTTCGTATGGAAGAGCATAGAGCAGAGGGTGAAAAATGTGCGGCTTCCGCGAATTTCGTGATTCCTTTGAAAAACCTATCTTAGCATTATCATTGCGGCAATTTGAAAACGAATTTTATGAATAATTTCGTTTTCACATGAACTTATCTATTGTTAAAGAAGTATTTGACAAATAAAAACTATTTCGTTTCATTATCTATCGCTGTCATTTTAAAATACTAATTTTTGATATTTACTCGTAATAAAGCCTAGGATTTTACGAGATGCCACATGCCAGATATCGGGGCTCGGATCTCACCCTCTCCATTGACTAAAATACTTAAAAATATAAGGCAATTTTTTTTCTTTTTTTTTTTTACTCTGAATTTTTTTTTTTTTTTTTTTGTCAGATGTTTTTCTTTTAAATCATCTCCTCTAACCCCAAAGCTTTTTGACTCACAAAAAAAAAAAATATTTTCTGTATAGTTCATATTATTGAACTATTCCATTTGTTGTAGCATCAGGGGGGCCTCCGTATCAGGTTGTGCCTGGGGCCTCAAAATGTCATGATCCGCCACTGGCCCCTGGCACAAGGTAGGTACCTTGGTCGCAACACATAAACAACTTCTATATAACAATTTTAATGATAAATATTATTAAATATTGTAACGAACTGATGTTGTATTGTGTTTAGCACGGAAAAACATGAAGTTTAAAGATCAGTATAAAAAATTAAAATATTAATTTGACCAACTTTTTTTTCACATTATTTAGGACAGAACTATCTACAATTACTTCCAAAGATTCAGATAACAGGATAGGCTACTTAATAAAAGGTTGCTATTCAAACTTCAAAACAGATCATTTGCTCGCTTTCTGTATGACACCAATCAAGAAACTACACATTCAGACCTACTAAACATCAAATTGGTACTTCAAAAAAAAAAAAAAAAAAAGCAGATGATGATTAAAGTGCATCTGACTTTTAACTTTTTTGCTTCAAATAATATGGGGAAAGAAGAAAGAAGTGAGTGCAAGTAAAACGTTTCGCAAAAGGCAGGCCAATCACTTCATTCCGTTTTTTAAAAAATAGAATGTACTGAAATTAAAAACCATACAATTACCATTTTCTATGTAATACCTTTGAACATTGCAAAATCTATTGCATCTCTTGCGATGGATTCTAAATTTTCATCATCAATTCCGTAGGATGTTTTAAGAATATGCCTTTCCATTGTGTATTTGAAATCCGAAATAAGAGCAATTTTTACCAGAAGGCTAATAACAGCGTGTAATATATGAAAAA
>JAXGGA010011729.1:0-41337 GCA_038373865.1 Uloborus plumipes | reverse complement strand
TAGCGAAGTGATAATTCAACAGTTCAAGTTAAGTATCAGAAAAAAATAGAAACAAATTGCGTGTTGACTGTAGAATTCAGAGTAGCTGACTCGATTTAATGAACTCGATTATTACTCGATTTAATGAAAGTGCATATTTTATTTTTAAAATGACTGCAACAAAGTGGACAGTGAGTAACATGAAAACAGTTGGTAAGCATAAATGGAAAAGCATTATTTTTTTATCAATTTAAGATGTAACTTTAAGTTTAATTTAGAAGATAGAATGCAATTCATAAATTTATATTGTTGTTCACTTTCCCGACAACCTGAAATTACATTTTAACTCCTAATGATTTGAAGCTGGGACACATAATATTCTGCTTCGTTTTCCAAAGAAAAATAGTTTGAACCCTTTAGAAATTACTTTTACGCGAATAACTCATACCTAATTAAGCACAATTAAATGCATAATTATTCCAAAAGTATTACTAATTGGTGGTAATTAATGAAATGAATAAAAAACGCAAAGGTTTTGGCCATCATTTGCACAATTTTCTTGATAATAACTCATTTAAAGCACTTCCCTAAGGAAGAATTTAAAAGTGATTTTTTAGTCATTTGTGACTTCTTTTGAGGGAGTTTTGATACAGACTTTGATGTCATTGAGAGAGCAAACTCTAGTAAAGACAACATATAACTAGCCGTATAAAAACAGAGGGTCAGGCAAGTGCAACCCTACTCTTGCTAGTGTCGGTCCTTTTGCTTTATTGATTGTCAGGATGAAGTAAACTTTGATTGGAAATTGCTTTATTCTTGTTTAGAATGGCAGAGTAGGATCAGAATGGATTATATTAATGCGTGGTATTACACTGTAAAAAATGAATGTTGTTTTTGCAGTATAATACAGCTGATTTTACAGTAATAAACTAAACATTTCTAATTTTACAGTAATAAACTAAAACAACGAATTTTACAGCACTAAACTTTAAAATGGCTAATTTTACAGCAATTAACTGTAAAATTTCTAAGTTTAGTTTATTACAGTGAATTTTACAGTTTTGAACTGGAACCTCGGCTGCCAGTGTTATATTGTTGTTTTTATAGTATAATGTTGCTAAATTTTACGGCAATAAACTGTAAAATTTCTACCTTTACGGTAAGAACTGTAAAATTGCTAGTTTTAGTTTATTACTGTGCATTTTACAGTTTTAAATTGGAACCTCGGCTGCCAGAGTTATACTGTTGAAACAACAGTTCATTCTTTGCTGTGCGGCTACAATCCACACCTCACCCCAGGTAGCACAAAAAACGTTTAAACGTTTTATCAACGTTTTTAATCCGTTGTCACAACGTTAATAACCATTTTACAACCTTTAAAAAACGAAGTGTGCTACTTGGGACATCTTCAGCGCCTTGATCTCCGAACAAGCTGGAATACTCCCCAGATATCTTGAATTTCACCACGTCAAGAAAGCATTTCAGACCCCCTCATTGCTGTATGATTTTGAGTCGTCAGAATGCACTCTTCCCCTATTAGGAGTTCTGAAACGTTCAACTGGACACCCTGCAAAGTAGCAATCGAAGGAGTAAAACATTGTAAGGGAATGTGGGGCAAAGTGAAATGGTAAAATATTTTTAGTTTGCAGCACCACCTATCCAGAAATATTTTAATCAAGTTCCTAGACATATATTTGATTCCAGTCAAAAAATAAGTAGCTCCAAAGATCAACGAAAAAAATTATTCCAGTTCTTGTTATTATAAAATGCTAAAATTTTTGTAATTATCATTTCAACTATCAATTAAGATCTACTGATGTCCAGTGAGTCCTTATTGAGTTTATAATAGACATTTCTTGTTTTTAAACGTTTAATGTAATTTTTTAAGTGTAAGCGGGGCGAAGTGAAATAGTTTATTTCGTTTACTTATTCATTCTTTTATTAAATCACGTACAGTATTTCTTCATTTATTAATTTATTTACATGCTTTTACTTAATATAAGAATAAATAAGTGAATAATTAACTCATTTTCTTATTCATTCTCGATTTTATTCACTCATTTATTTTTTCTCACTTATTAATTAAACTCATTAATTCATTTATTTACTTATTCGTTTATTTTTCATTAATATATTTTTTGTTTATCTAATCATTCATTTGATGAAAATTACGGTTAATCGTCGAATGGAAAGTCTTTCATAACAAAAATATTTTGTTTTTCACTCTGCCCCATGATTTTTTGAGGTGAAAATTTTCCACATTTTTTTGAAAGCACAAAATAACTGCCGAAGATGAAAAATAATATTTCAACGAAAGTTGTATCACAAAATACATATTCCTTATTTTTGTACAGTAATTTTAGAGTAAATTTCCCATTTGTTTCTTCTGAAGCTGGTAAGTAAACTTAACTATTTCACTTTGCCCCCGCATTAACCTACAACAACTTTCTGGATGCATAAATAATATGCCCCCTTTATTCAAAAATGATGTCTTAAACTATGTCAAATTTTAAAAAAGGTTTAAAGATGTATCAAGCTTCGATAGGTAATAAAAGACATCTTTTAAACGATTTGTAGCTATATGCAGAAGGTGATATGCAGAAGGTTGCATGGTCAACTTTTCTCAAAGCTCACACTTTTCTGAAAACTTCAGCATACTTTACGACCTTATACCTCGATCACCGGTAAATGAGGGCAGATATAATTTTTGCGTCAAAAATGCCCTTTTGATTGCTACTTATTTTAACATTTTTCATTAATACACTTTTTCGTATAAGTATATTCTTATCCATTTATAAGGTGCTCAGGTGATTTAAAAATTTCTTTTTATTTATTTATTATTTATGTGTATTTTATTTCAAGTGTAATTTTTTGTAAACAACAAATCTGTTAATTACGTATTGTTTTTTCGCATTTTTGATAAGCTTTTTCATATAAGAAGAAAAAATTTATTTCACACAAACAATTTTGAAATAACAAACGCAAACAATATTAACGCATTCTATCGTAAAAAACTAAACAATTTAAAATATACTTCTCTTCAATTTATAGTAACATTAAGAAGTGTAAATACAGTAAATATTTCAAAAAAAAAAACTATTGATATCACTGTCTGAAAAAGCTACCTGTGTTTTTATACTAAAGAAATTAAACTGAAACCCTATTTAGCATCCCAACTCATTAGTTGGAATACCCGTCTTATTTTTGTCATTAACACGAAAGAGAAATATTATTTCAAGAAAATGAATCTTTTGTAGTCGGAAACTAATTTCGCACACTCCGTTGTCGTCTTTGTGTTAACAATGCTTACATTTCAGGAAATATGAATTTGTTTAAAAAAAATAATAATGAATTATTACACAGCTATGATGGAATCTCTGTACTTCGTAACTTAGGTTCTGAAATTATTAATTTCAATAAAGAGAAAAATGTTAATAAAGAGCACTTCTTCCATTAAAAAGAAAGCCATCAGCATTTATTCAGACTTTTTAAGACGCTCTGTCTAACGAATTGAAAAATTTTAATTTTATAGTGAATGAAATTACTGGTTCAAGTAGAATAAAATTAGTTTTCTTTCTTTCAAATTAAAAATAAGCAGCAATAGCCTGGGTTGCTTTATTTTAATAAGAATCATGTTGGAAATTTGACTATTGAAATAAATCTGCATAAAGGAAAGCCTTATAAGCTTAAAGTTTCAGAAGCATAATTGCTATGGATTGAATATAAGGAAGAACATTTTTTTACTGGATCTATGTAAGATACTTTAACATTTCAAATCCTCATTTTTGCTAACTTCAATATGTATTTTTAAACTAATACCGAAATATGTTTTATTACTTATGAGAGCACTTTTTTATAAAACACAGAAAACATACGTTTTTTCTCAATCCGTAAATCAACACTCAGCATGTTTCTAAAATGATCTGAAGTCAGATTGAGAAGCAGTAAGTTTCTTAACATAGTTTCAGTTCAATGACAAACAAACTTTTTATTACTAATCAGTGCGTGAATCAGTAATCAGTATTTTGTTAAAATATTATGGTTCAAAAAAAAAAAAAAAAAAAGATGGCTTATTGCATCATATTAGATCGTGTGTACGTTTTCAACCACCAAAACTAATCTTAATCAAAAGACATCTTTCTTCATGCCATTTACTCTTTTAATGAAAGGGAATCTTTCTTGCTTCTGTCAAAAAAAAGCTGATTTAAAGAAAACGAAGAAAAAAAATCTTGTCTGAAATCAAATGTTTCATCTTGGCAAATACATGGCTCCGAAATTTAGATTAGTTTCGCTCGTTGTAATTACGTATCCTTTCAGAAGAATAAAATCCAATTTCCACTTTTTCCATATCAAATGTTGAAATTGCCTCTCTTGACATAAGAATTACAAATAGATGTAAAAAAAAGTAGAATTTAGGTTTAATTCTTGATTTTTTTTTTTATTTTTTTTTATGTGGTTTTGTGATCAAGTGTTTCTCCGATGCTACATCCACTTCACGAATACTATGTTTAGCATAACTTTTCTTTTGAAGATTCACTTAAGATTTAATGTTTCAATGCGCAAAATGTACATACATTTTTAATTCTCAGAAAATTGGCTATGAGCCATGGCGTCATCATTTAGTATGCCTCTCAATACCTATGAACGTTAAAAGAAAAGAAGACGCAAGTGCAGAGAACGATTCAAGAGGTGAGGCATCAACACTTTCAGTTGTCAGCAGATGGGTCAAAAGAGAGAACCACGAGCTTTACGCCAATGATAAAAAGCGAGAGCAAACATTCATATTCCAATCTCAAGACTTCTAAGCGGAAGCATGCAGCACACATAGCTTATGTATTTATGAACATATCTTATTTTTGGGCTTTCGTGTAGTATTTTCTCTTTGAATTCCAGAGGTGGTGGTACCCATTCCCACCGGTATCCTGGGTTTTGTTTTTTTGTTTTTTTGGAGCTATAAATCTTTCCTGTACTGTCTTGTATGTAAATAATCAAGTTCAACCCCTCGAAGCAAAGGCACCTCATATTTTCATAATGGTTATCGTGTATGACACGACAACAAGTTATTTTATCTTATTTAAAAGTCTAACCGAATTAAAGGATAGTGTTTTCAAATTATTTTTAAGATTTGTGCACCTTTTCTTGCCTAAAAGTAAGTAGCTTAATTTCCCGTGAGCTATTATCCGCTCGAAGGAGACAGGATTCAATTTCGCTAATTTACAATATTCTTACATTCTAGTGTAATCCTAAAATTGTCTGTTTACAAGAGATTGGAGAGCAGAGAAGCAGTCAGACAAGATTACTGCTCCCCTTTACTGTATCCCTTTTCCTCGTGTTTGGAAATCTTCAATTGCGAATCATATTTGTCCATGACGTTTTCCCCTGTATAGATGTCACGGTTGTTCCTCTGACATAGTTGATTATTCCTTTTTGTCTCCAGTTTCCCTGTCCGCTTGACTGTTTTGGACATGTGAACTTCTCTTCTATTTTTATGCACTGTTGATGGGGCTTGCATCCATTTTGATTTACTGCCCCGAAACAGCTGTTTTCTTAGTATTTAATTCGATTAAATGTATACATTTGTACTTTTTTTAAGCGTTGTTCAATTTTACTCATTTCACAGTACAAAGTTTTCGACTGCTTTTTTACAAGATTACTACTCTTTTTGAAGATGAAGATAAAATAATAAGTTGTTTCAATGGTATGTATACAGCTTCATTTTCTCCATCACAATGTGTCAATAAGTAATCCCACAAAAGGCAAATGAACAGAAATACAATCTAAGGTGGTTATAAACTAGCCTGAGGTGCTTAGAGCCCTCTAACAAGGGGAAAAAATGAATGAAAAATTACGAAATTTTATACGCGTATAGAGCAGACTATAGGATTTTCATTTCGGCAATCAAAACAATAGTACATAAAGTAGCCTCCAGGGGGGGAATTTAGCACTTAGAAAGTGCATTACTGTGAATACTGAAGAGCTTAATCCCACACAATGCAGCCCACATCAATAACTACAAATGGTTCTAGATTACGAAGAATGTACAACTCAACCACTATCGCATTTCAATTTCTAAAAAGCAAAAAAACCAAAAGTTGCCGGGAAGAAATTTAAGTGCGACAACATGGATGTTTCCGTTAGACTTTATCTTTTGATGAAAAGTCCCGCTTTTCTAGCCTTGAAACGTCTATTGGTGAACCACAAATCTTCTTATATTGAAAATTTTTTCTTATCGTATTTTATTTAAAAATTTCGTTGTTTTGATGAAAATAACTTTCTTATTTTAACATTGTCCTTGTTAATGTTTGCTCTCCTCTCAAGTTTCTATAGCTGTAGTAAAATGCAAAATCATTTAAAGACTCCTGAGGAATGTCTACCTCGTGAGCAATTTACTTTATACATATTTTCGGCATATTTCTGCATTTACTTTGAGTAAATCACTCTAGTAGCGTCCTCAGTAGATTACTATAACGAACTGGTGTATCAGATTTTCAGAAATATTGTCGTCGCTACTGTAATATGAATTTAATGCACTGAATGTCAAAACTATAGTATCTTTCTCTACTGGTAGCTAATGCTTGAACTTTAAATGAATTCCTCGTAAAACTCAGATTGTTTTGCTTTGCTTTTTAAAAAACTTTTTTCAGTAACCTTTGTACACTGTAAAAAATGGATGTTGTTTTTACAGTACTATACAGCTAATTTTATACACAGAAACAAGCTGAAAATTACTAATTTTACAGTAATAAACTATAAAATTGCTAATTGTACACTACTAAACTGCAAAACTACTGCTTTACAAAAAATAAACTGTAAAATTGCTAATTTTACACTACTAAACTGCAAAACTACTGCTTTACAAAAAATAAACTGTAAAATTGCTAATTTTACACTACTAAACTGCAAAACTACTGCTTTACAAAAATAAACTAAAATTACTAAATTTGCAGTTTATTAGTGCGCATTTTGCAATTTAAACTGGAACCTCTACTGCCAGTATTATAATGCTGTTTTTACAGAATACAGCTAATTTTGAGGTAATAAACTATAAAATTACTGCTTTACAGTAATAAACTGTAAAATTGCTAGTTCTACAGTTTATTACTGTAGTTTTAGTTTTAAACTGGAACCTCTGCTGCCAGTATTATACTGTAAAGACAACGGCTGTAAACTGTAAAATTGCTAATTTTACACTACTAAACTGCAAAACTACTGCTTTGCAAAAATAAACTGTAAAATTACTAAATTTAAAGTTTATTAGTGCGCATTTTGCAATTTAAACTGGAACCTCTACTGCCAGTATTATAATGCTGTTTTTACAGAATGCAGCTAATTTTGAGGTAATAAACTATAAAATTACTGCTTTACAGTAATAAACTGTAAAATTGCTAGTTCTACAGTTTATTACTGTATATTTAGTTTTAAACTGGAACTTCTGCTGCCAGTATTATACTGTAAAGACAACGGCTTATTTTTTGCAGTGTAACATATACACAGTATATTTTGCAAACTTTATCACTAAACTTCCTAGAAAAGAACATGTGTTCAACATAATTCCTCATAATAGATCTAATTTGTTTCTTTGCGCAGTATTTTTTTTTTAGAACAGCATCCAAACTTTTTTTTTTAAATGCCTAACTTTGTTTTTACTTTAAATTTCAGTTCCTTAGATATTTTTAACAGATAAAAATTGTAATAGAAGTACTTCTTTAAAGACTAATTTACATTCAAAAGTACCTGCAGGCCAAAAAGAGTTTTCTTTGGAAACTGCATTGAACATATAAAAACTCGTTTAATGAAAATTTAACACAGAAAATGTCAAAAAAGTTTTATTTTCCCCTTGGCTGAAAAGGAGAACAATGTTTCTTAAACGAATCCTCTAACACAACTTTTTTGGAGCTTTATACTGCCAGAGTCTTCTTTTATACATTTTGGAAAGACTAGTAAAAGTCGTTGAGTTCAAAATGGAAAGGATTTCTTCACCGTTTGCTTTTCTATCTATACGAGTTTCGGAAAGTATAGGAGCAAACAGTTTTTTACAAGTCCATGTAATGCATTTTTATATTACATTAAATAATGTGGCGTATCACCTTCCGGTGTTTTTGCGGGACACCATTTTGGGCTTCCTGTGAAAAAATAAAAAAAAGTCTTTTGTTGGGAAGTGTTATTATGTATGGGGATTTTACATGGCAAATAGTAAAACTGTTCTGTTTAGGGTTATTTTTGTTCGTGTTTACTTTATTACTTAAAAACAGGTGCTGAAAATAGTTTGCTGTACAGAAAAAACCAGTTTGGTAAATATATAGTTTTGCATGATTTAAGCTATTTTCTTTAGAAAGTAATAAGAATATCTATATAATCTAATACCATTAAAAATTAACTTTGCTGGATATACCAGAAATGATTATTTCCAACCATTATGTAATTATAAATCAATAATTTTGTTTAGACCCTAATTTTGTTTCAAACATGTTTCTATAATGTTAATAAATGTTTTGCTAGATTAATGCACCCCACCGTCATTTTTGTACGGATCTCGTTGGCACATATCACAGCAATATCGTTTCTTCACATCAAGCATTGTTTTGTGGGTTTATTCATTTACTTATTTCTTTTACTTTTTTACGATTGAATAACGAGTGAGAGTTAAAAAGGTCATTGCCCATTTTGATATAGTATAGCGAAAATTCGCTTAATCGTGACTTAATCGTCGTCAGTTAGTCCAAACTTATTAGAAAGCGATATCAACAAGTAGTTATTTATTCCATATCGAAAATGTAGCAAAAGTTACTATCGAAGAGTGTTTCCAAAGCAAAATTGTGGTTTTATCTTACAGTAAGGTTTGTTTCTTTGTGGTTCACTGCAGTTTACTAGTAAGGCAAGAGCTTCAAATAAGGCCACCCTAAAGTGGCCTTTTTAGTGTAGCAGATGCGAGTTTAATAGTATGTTTACAATAACAATATCAGCAAAGTGAGCTTTCTTTTTGTGTGTTTCTGAATTTTCTGATGTACAACTGGCGATGCAAAAGTTTGTAATACAAAGAGTAGCAGAGATTAATGGTAAATAAGAATAATAAAAGCAGATTCCAACAGAAAAGTGGGTTTTTGAATATGTCTACTCATGTAGCAGCAATGATGTTTTTGTATCGCGCGGGATAGGGAGGACGGAGGTTGTTCAGTTTGAGAAGTGTAATGGGATGCGATAGAAACGCCTCTCGTGATAAAAGTTCTGAAGTGAGAAAGGCGAAGGAATGTAATGGAAGTTGTTTTTATAAATAAGAGAGGTTGGAAGAGCTGAAGAAGTGAGCGGATTTGTGTTAGAGGAAAGTATAGTAGACAGTAAAGAGTAGGGTTTTTTTCGAGTAAGGCGGGGTTACATTTGTGTCTGTAGTTATATCTTTTACCCTTGATATGATGGGGAGTATTAGACTGTATTCAGGCAGGTAGTAAAGGCAAAAGTCTGAAGAATAATCAAATCTAATAATAGATCGTTTAGGTCTCGTGTAAAGAAGATAATTAAACCAAATGGAAAAATAAACTTACTTTATTATTGTTTTGTCTTTATAGATCGCTCTATAATGAGTACATTGATTTTACTTTGTGGAAGAGCAATTCAACGCGTATCGAATCAAAAAGTCCAAGAAAATTTATATTTCTTAAGATGAAGAATTGAAAATACGCTTTGACGACATTTGTCCCCTTAATCCTACAAAACTTCAACTAGGGTCAAAAACAGCACGTGACAGCATAAGTAGATTAACAATTGAATCGGAATGCAGAAAAAAAAAAAGAATTGTGCTGTTGAACAGCTTTTACATAATGGTCGTTTTTTTTGCCGGATATATATTTGTGAATGGGAGACCGGGGCAAGATGACAAGCCGGGCAAGATGACGAATTTCGTATTTTTTTCATTTCTCGCTAGGTAGAAGCATCAACTGCTCATTAGAGATTCTTCTATCTATTCTTCGTTCAGCAATAGTATAAAGTTGCTGAAATCGCCATTTTCAAGACAGTTCTGAAGTTGTTCTGGTTTACCGCTACCGCGATCTAACTTTTATCCATGTGCAAATAAGCTCTGATGCAAATACAGGTAAGATTTATTGCTTCTAATTAGTATTAATGTGTACCTTAGTTTAAATACTACCTATTTATATGAATAAGCACCAAATAAACGCATTTTTTTATGGAAATAAATACGAATCCTTCAAAAATGGCAGTCTGGGGCAAGATGACGAAACGAAACACGGGGCAAGATGACGAGCTCGACATCTTGCCCCATGTTTCGGAATTTATGAAACTAACTATGTTGTCCCTTCTATTAAGTTCTTTAAATGCTTATTTATAGTTATACTAATATATATATACTAATGTATATAATAATACAGGGTGCGCCAGAGAAACTTACTTTTTTGAAAAAAATCCTGCGCGGTGAATTGGCTGCGTAGAAAGCCGAGAGTGGGCGCATCTGGAGCGGGAAATCTCCAAGTTTTGTTTTCCCTTTAATTAGTCGCCATCATGCTATGGTCAAAAGAACAGCGCGCCTTTGCCGTCGAAAGCTACTTTTCGAACGGTCGCTCAGTTACTGCTACGCAACGCGCGCATCGAGGATTTCTTCCTTCCCAGCCTCGAAAAAATGAACATTAGGGACGTGTGGTTTTAGCAAGATAGAGTCACCAGGGCCTGATTACGGAATAGGCCAATTAGGCCGTGGCCTAGGGCCCCCCACAATGTATGGACCCCCAAATGGCTAGAATTGCTCTAATCGATGGCTAAAATTGTTTTATCCAATGCCTAAAATTGTAAAGCCTCAGTATAGGGGGCCCCAAAAGAGTGTTTAGCCTAGGGCCCCGTAATATCTTAATCGGGCCCTGGGAGTCACAGCACACATAGCACGAGATTCAATGAATTTGTTGCGACAACATTTCCCCGACCACCTCATCTCTCTCAAAGGCGATCTCCCATGGCCAGCACGCTCCCCAGATTTGGGGCCGTGCGATTTTTTTATGGGGTTATTTGAAATCCCTGGTTTATGTTGATCGACCACGCACAATAGCTCACCTCAAGAATAACATTCGCGACGAAATTGCCAACATACCAATTGATATGCTGCTATGAGTGCTCACAAACTTTAAAAATCGTCTTAATCAGTGTATGCTCAATGGGGGTCATCATTTAACCGATGTCATTTTCAAGACTAAATGAAAAAAAAAAATGGGATATTGTATTCTCAAATAAAAAAAGAATTAAAACAATAACTTAAGTAGTTTTGTTTTTATTGACATTTCAAAAAAGTAAGTTTCTCTGGCGCACCCTGTATATTATACTAAGTCCCTCATACCTCCTCCCTCTTCCGAAGAGCAAACTAATTGTTTGTTAATGATACATATAATGACATTTCAGATATGGTTCGGCAATACAAGAAGAAATCCTCAAGAGGAGAATGGAGCAAAGATTCTATGCTGCCCATGGTAATATAAGCTGCCCATGGTAGTCAGTCCTACAGGATCCAGAAGAGTTTCGAAGATTGTTTCAGCAGAGAGAGGAAGGAATGTAACAATAGTTTGTTGCATAAGCGCCACTGGCCTTTACCTGCCACCTTTTCTGATTTTTGCCAGAAAACGAATGCGTCCTGAACTTATCGAGAAAGCCCCACCAAGAACTGTAGGTCACTGTAGTGATAATGGCTGGAGTAATGAGGATACTTTTTTCTCTTTTTTGCAGCACTTTTACCAACACGTAAAATCAAACAAAGACTCTCCTGTTCTGTTGATCATTGATAATCATAAATCCCACATAACTTATATAGGCTATATTATATTGCAGAGAAAAATTCATTATCATTTTTGCGTATCCGTACTCTTGATGTGGCAATTTTCGGCCCATTTTAAAATTATTATAGTCAAGCATATGACAACTATATGGTCACTCATCCAGGGCAGACCATCACAGATAAAAATGTTGGTGAACTTTTGAGCATAGCTTACTTTAAAGCCGCTACAATTGCAAATGCCGTTCAAGGTTTTCAAGAATGTTGGATCGAGCCTCATAATTCTCTTGTATTCAACGATCATGATTTCGCTGCTTCAAAAACAACTGGTCTTGATGCTGTTAAAGAGCGAACTGAAAATAATAGTGCCAACCCCCAGACCCTGTTAGTAAAAAAACCACATATAAAAGATCCAGTAGATACAGAATTGATGACAAATTCTGATTCCAGTGCAGAAAAGAAGAGTTTAAGTGTTTTTGATTTAAAGCCGTCGCCAAAAGCACTACAATATGGCAAAAAAAGAAAAAACAAAAAAATGAGTTCAAGTATCTTTACGAGTTCTCCTGTCAAAAAACTGCTAGAAGAAAGCGCCAAGCAGAAAGAGAAAAAGGATTGTCTAAAAAACAGAGGACAGAAGAACGTGAAGCAAAAAAAGGAGTAAGAAAACTCAAACTTTGTTTCTTTAGCCCGAAGTCAGAAAAAATCAGGCATGGCAACCCAGTGGCATCAACTTCAAAGGATGGTGTAATAAGATGTTTGTGGTGTAACACACAAAAAGGGGGGGAGAGGATTTGGCATGGTTTACGTAAAAGACGGCCAAACAGATCGTTAGGGAAGTAACAACCGCTGCGTTGTGCCGAGAAGCGTGCTGAGAAACCTGAGGCGTGTGATGCACTCACAAAAGTACATGGTTAAGAGAAGATGGTGACCGGAGTCACGCGAGACCAGTCGCAGTTTGAATTATAAATAAAACACTTAAAATGCCTGGTAATACCAAAGCAAGGGGTGCACAGTTAAGCAGGCCCCTTTACACATTAAAACAGTACGAGTTACGAGAGACAAAGTATTGAAAATGGTAAACAAACGACTGAAATCGAGTCACTCCAAAATAAGTGAGGGAAAAACCACACTTACCTACAATCACCAAGATCTCTTACCAGGAAAGGAAACCGCGGGAAACCGCTGGGGTTGGCCCCTCATGGCGCTCATTTCTTTCCGTTGTTCAGGCGTTAGGTGGTCTAAGTGAAAATTTTTGAGGTTAAATTCTTGTTTACGGATTTCTAATATTTCAGGTGAGGCTTCAATGAAATTTATGTTTTGTTCTTCAGCAGACCCGTCGACTTCTTTGATGTGTTCAATAAATTCGAGCTTGCCTAGGCACATATTTTTGTTAAGGTGAATGATTTCGTCTGTCTTATTTTCGACACAGAGATAGAAGTATTTAAATTTATTTGGCTTGTTGTTGCTCCCACTACAATCTTCAGGTAGAAATGAGAGAATGGAGTCATCAATTTTGATTCCTGTCTTGTTTTGTGTCATAGAAAACAGAAGTTCGCTTTCCAAATTTTCATTAGTACAGTCAATGTAAGCTTCGACATATGTGTCGGTGTTGCAGGGAATTACAGATTTGGTTTTGGTGTAAACGAGGAACTGTTCCTCTGGAACTAAGTCCACGACTATGTTTTCATTGGTGTTTTCTGCGACTGGAACTTCTGAGGTGGTTAAATTTAAAGGGTTTTGATTTGGCCGTACAGGGCCTAACAAGGAAAACTTTTGGTTTTTAAACGACAAAGACCCTATGGATGGGTTGATCGAAATATTGAATTTCTTCAGGAAGTCAAATCCAATGATGCCTTGGAATGGTGAATTATGATTTAAGTCGATGACAAAGAAGTTATGCTTGAAAAAGGTGGTTTCAATCTTGAAGCAAAATTCGATGCAACTTTTAAAGTTGACTAAGGAGTTGACGGTGGAAATGGAAACAGCCCGGGCAATATTCTTGTATTTTGTTATACTTTTTATATTCTCAAAAGTCTCTGTCGACAGAATTGAAATTGACGAGCCTGTGTCGACCAGGAATATGAAGATTCTCTGGCCAATATTTACTGGTAGCAGAGGTAGCTGAACTTCATGGAGGTGTGTATTGACAGATTCGTGTTGGGATGAAAAGTCACATCTCGTTGACGGGACAAACTCTGTCGCATATGGCGACAATTCTGACTGTGTATGTATTTCTGGGCTCGTCTGTGTGTGTACGGTCTTTCCGACAACAATTCTTCCCCGTGACCTTTGAGGTGTGTGCAGAGTAGTGGCAGGTGGGACAGAAAAATGCGTACTTGGACCATGGTCCAGTGGTGGTTGGTTAACAATGACAAGTGGGGGCCAGGTTGGTGGTGGTGGTGGTGGTATGAAAAGGCCAGCTGGAGGGGGACCCTGCACTGGTGCGCTTCCTTGAGTATATGAAACAGTGTTTGTATTTGAACAAGGACCCGAAAAACAATTCTCATTAGAGTGCCCTGCGTTACGGCTGAGCAGATGGGAACCTTGATTTTGACTATTACTGAGTAAGCGAGAATTGTGACAGTCATGCACCAAGTTTTCAGTGTTTGTTGACATGTGTACCGCTTTTCTTTTCATGTTCACAGTATGTGAAACCTTTGGAAAGTGCCGACTACTAGTCGTAAAAGATGCATTCAAAAATTCATTATTATTTTTGTTAAAAGTGCCCCTATTACCATTACTTTGCCAACTTTGTCTACCTCTATTGTAGTGAGGGTTACTGTTGTAGACTCTGCCCCGAGAAGGGTTAAAGCTTTGATGATTGCCATTATTTTGGTTACCATTGCCAAACGAGGCAGAATTTCTCTGATATTGTCTCTGACCAATTGGTACGAAATTTGAATTTCCGTTAAAATAACCCCTATTCCTGAAATTACGATGAGGGCCCTTGTGTTGGGGAGAAAATTGCCCTGACTGGGGTTGTTTGTTTTTGTAGTAGGCGGGACAAATTCTTTTACTATGACCCTTTTTGCCACAGCATTTACATTTTTTCTTTTTGTGAGACTCTATCGAGGAATCACTATCAGATTCGGATTCAGACTGAGATGACTGGACAGTAACTTTCTTTGACCGAGACCTCTTTTTCTTGTGGGGTGTACTGCTTATTGCATTAGTAACGTGACCCTCATTGGTTTCCTGAACTGGCAGGGAAGCAGGTTCTGAATTGACCTTTGTGTTATTTGCAGTTTGCAATTGTTTTTCTAAGCTGGCAACTTGTGCTTTAAGTGAATTAATTTGTTCCACTTCGACGTTGTCCTTAGCGTAGGATTCTGCGTCAAGCATTAAATTTTGAATATCCTTAGCACGCTGTACAGCCTTATCGAACGAAGTTATCTTCTCCTCCAAAATTTTGATTCTGAACTCAGGTGGGATAACCGCCACAAATTTTTGAGATAGAACTTCGTCGAGGGCCTCAGTATTTGACAATCTAAATACATGTGATGCAATGTTTTTCATTCGATGTGCAAGGCTATTTATTGGTTCTGATGGCGACATTCTAATGGAGTGGAAATCTAGCATAGAGTAGGGTTGTGACCTCTTTATGAAAAACTCTTTTAAGGCGTCAAGAACGATTTCTACATTTTGTGCATACCTAAGAGTTGGGGTGTCCAAAACATACTTAAGGGCAGCCCCTTGTAACTTGCTGCGTAAAAAAATTACCCCCCTTTCATCATCAGACCAGCCGTTCACATTAATAATGTCAGAAACCTGTTCGCAAAAATATGCCAGCTCTTCAGAATTTCCATCAAATGGAGAAACTGGGACCATAAATGTCCCCTTTGAAAAATGTTTAGATTGCGCATGCTGTACTGGAGGTGCAGATTGAGTGGGCGAAGAGGGGGGAGTTTGGGGGCGACCCCGTGTTTTCTTTCTAGGAGGCATGTGTGATGCCAAATGTGTGAACAAAGTGCCCAGTTTAAGTGTACACTAGTGAGAAGTGTAAAATTGGTGCATGATAGTCGCAGAACATATACACAGTTTATAAATAAAATACAGAAATAGTGTGTGTGAAACCAAATGGCCGAATGGTGTATGTGTCACCAGTGTATGTAGTGTGCAACAGTAACAATGAAGAATTTGTGATTGTCACAAACATTGGGTGTACCTACATAATAACTATGTAAGCCACTTGTGAAAATAAAATCAATTTGTAGTTATCAAGATACATACAGTATTTATCCAACTACTCATGAATAAAATGTGTTTCAAAAAAACAATGTGTCACAGAAATACATTTGTGTCAAGTATGTAGAGAAATACACAATATGTAAACCGTATGCATCATCACCGCTCAGGAAACACAGCAGGAAAAAAATTTTGAGGATAAATTTATCCTTTATCAATTAATAAAAAACCAAAATTAATAATCCCAGGTTCAATCAAATACCCACATAGAATATGTGGCCTGGCACGTTACCACTTGTGGCGTAACCGACTAGGGGGGGGGTGGACTATTAGGCATGGTTTCGTAAAAGGAGGCCAAACAGATCGTTAGGGAAGTACTACCGCGGCGTTGTCCCGAGGAGCGTGCTTAGAAACCTGAGGCGTGTGATGCATAAACAAGAGTACATGGTCAAGAGAAAATGGTGACCAGAGTCACCCGAGACCAGTCGCAGTTTGAAATATAAAAAGACACAAACAATGCCTGGTATTACCAAAGCAAGGGGCGCAATGTTAAGCAGGCCCCTTTACACATTAAAACAGTACGAGTCACGAGAGACCAAGTATTGAAAAAGGTAAACAAACGACTGAAATCGAGTCACTCCAAAATAAGTGAGGGAAAAACCACACTTACCTATAATCACCAAGATCTCTTACCAGGAAAGGAAACTGCCGGTGTTGGCCCCTTGCGGCATGGGTAGCTCTCATGTAGCACTGGTAAACTTTAACGCCCTACGTGAGCTGCAAGGAAAATGAATGAGACAGGGCGCAAACAAGAGACGTGAAAGAGGTAGGATTAACCGAAAGAGTGTTTATTGCCGAACTGCCCCTCTAAGTACAGTAGTGGTCACATGATTTAGCGTGTTGCTGCACGTGGTGGGGAAACATTGCCCCAAGAAACAAGCTACAATTTTACATAGTCAAAATCAATTATTCCTAAGGGGGCATCATGCGCCCTACTTAATGACGAAGTATTATACAGATAAAATAAAAACACATTAGTTTACGCGCTGCACACACTGGGCCCAGAGGCTTACGATCCGAACGTATTAAGATTACAAGATTGCAACAGGTGGCTCAAGACATGAAAAGTAAACCCTAAAGGGAAGATCAAAGTAGATATGATTATATTGCTACCACTCTGCACAGTCCCATTATTTAAATACTACTATGAGAATCAAAATAACAACTCATCCGTATATTCGGTCCATGGCGAGGAAAGAGCTGGGTCTTGTGAGCCGCTACCACACACACACACACACACAGCGCCCCGGAAAAAACCTAACTGAATTTTTTTCATCCCCGCAGATCCAACTTTCGAAGCACCTAGCCCCAACTAGGGTCCAACATGAGGTGAGCGCTGCTCCTAGACCAATCAGGTGCTTCTATCTCCCTACATCCGAAGACCTGCACCCCTCTTCGAGGCTCGTTCACTCGTGCAGAAAAGGAATTCGAAATGTCTCTATGAAAGGGGCACGGGTAAAAGTACGGCTTGCATAGGGGGCTGTGGAAATGTGTTGTTTAAAGGGTGCGTTTTGTAAAAGCCTATGTGAGGCACCCTCACAATGTTCTGCTTGTAAAGAGGAATATTGTGATCGTCCAACAGAAGAATGGATCCACTGCTGTGAATGCCAAGAGTGGTGGCATGAGGACTGTTCCAATTATGAAAATGGCATTTTTATTTGCGACCATTGTTAGCTACACTACTAAACCCTTGTATATATACATTACTTTACAATGCTTAATTTAATGCTTTCTAAGATGTAGAAACACATTTATCATTTGTTAAACCATGTAACGTATTTAAAAAATAAAAATGTTACGCCTTTTATAGAGACGTCATCTTGCCCCAAGGCGAAAGTCATCTTGCCCCGGTACTGGGGCAAGATGACGAATTGTTAAGGTTATGAAAACATAAGAAAATCATATCTTTTTTTTCATTTCAAAAAATAATTGGTAATATATTTTAGACTGCAAAAGACTACTCTAACGCCTCATATAAAAATAATTTTAACATCTTTGAAAATGAATAAGTAATAAGCAACGATTCTTAGCATCGTCATCTTGCCTCGGTCTCCCCTAACTGTTTCTACTAATACATTCACCAAACTTATTCTTTCCAGACTTTAGCACAAAATGCATATTACAACCTTGCTAATCATTTATAAAAGTTTTTTTTGTATAAGTTTTCCTTACAATCCTATTCATCAGTATATCAAAACATGTACAAATGAGTGTTTTCGATTTTTTATTATTTAACAGCCCTAGATATTTAAGTTAAAAAAATCTAAAACCACTAACATAGTTCCTTCACGTCAGACGACTTTGAAATCGCTGCTTGTAGGCACGACAATGTTTCTCTTGGTCAATACTTAATTGAATTGCAAATTGCGGAAGTGTCTTCAGTAGAAAGAAGTTCGAAGAGAAATTCTTCTCGTGAGACACCCTTCCAACAAAAGCTTACAACAGAAAGATGTCCTTAGCCTCAAAATTCAAAAGCTACTTTAGAAACGAATGTAAATGGAAATACTTCTTAACCAACATGGAAATTCATATCGGAAATTCTAAATAAAGTTGCTTCCAAAGCAGTCCTAAATCAATGAACTAATGTTGTATCATTAAATACATTTCTTTTCAACAAGAAACGTTTCCTTTTGATGACCACATACATTCTTTTTATCTTGAAAAATATATCCTTTCTTTCGCAAACAGCTTCCTTGTATTTGTTTTGATTCTTGTTTTTAGACAACATTTTTCGTGAAAGAAGAATTTTTCACTGAGGCTAAAGGACTCGTATATGTTTGGTTGAGTTCTTTGCTTTTAAAATCGTATGACAATAAAGCAGTCGCGGTTTGACCAAACGGATTTCGATTGGGAAAAAAATCCGACATTTTCCGAACATGTGTCGTTCTAGTAATAATTTATTCATTAACGTCCTTATATTTGCTTTTATTTTATTTTTCTTTTTTGCAAGAAAATATATCAACTATTTCTACGACGCACACAAATACTAATGAAGTTTAACGAAAAATAAAATGTTAGAAAGTAATATAGGTGAATAAAAATGCACTACGAAAACATATTGTTATAAAATAATTTTGGAAAAAAATAGAACCGACTTCAGTTGGAAATTGCTCTAAAAAGTAAAAAATAATTTTTTTCTTTGAACACCATCGAAACTACTTTTAAACATAAGTTTTGAAGTCGGCGTAAAAACAATGTATAGAATCATACGCAACTATATAATTCAACTATATACATTTTAATGGATCCAGGTTCTTTAAAAGCATTCACATACATTTCATTCATTACCACACATTCGTGTAATGGTACAAATATTCTACTTTTAATTTTCAATGGTTTCTCCGAAAAATGTTGGCAAAATGTGGTTAAATATCATTTGACCTATTGTTTTTGCGCCGACTTCAAAACTTATGTTTAAAAGTAGTTTCTATGGTGTTCAAAGAAAAAAATTATTTTTTACTTTTTAGAGCAATTTCCAACTGAAGTCGGTTCTATTTTTTCCCAAAATTATTTTATTTTATTCTTTTTAGTGTAAGTGTACTTATGAAATAAGGTAATGTTTCCATTTCGGAACTTCACCTAATTTTCTTAAGTAAATGCTTCATAAAATAAACTGAAAAAAAAGGAAGAAACTATCAACGCGTCTAAAATTATAAACGAATGACACTAAAAATAATCTTTGTTATTCTCTGGTATTTATTTGTGTACTAGCTTAATCAAAGCCATTTAAATATCAACGGTTTGTCAACTAATTTATATTACAAAGCAATTCTAGTTTCTCGTTGTTCAGAAGATTTTAACACATACTACGTACGTTACCGCTAATGAGTTTCATGTTAGATTTTATCTATTTTCATCATATTATTCATCATGATTACTATTAATATTGCTGTTGCGAGGCAAAAAATTTTTGCAACAATGGTTTGAAAATTTAATCATTTAATGGGGAAATGACATGAAATTTACTGTTTTCCATAATAACTTTTTTTCTAGTGAACAAATATCGTCATATGAGTACATGGTACCTAAGTTACACCATTTCCTATCGATTTAAAAAAAATCGTCCAATCGGTTCAGTAGATCAGCTGTTATGTGCGAACAAACAAAAAAAACATACGCTTTGAATTGATAACCTCCTCCTTTGTTGAAGTCGGTTAAAAATATATTTATTACGAAAATAAAGAAATTAACAAAAGACGATACTGAGGAATATTTGAGACCAAACCCTTTAACAAACGAGGATTTTTTCATTCTCAATAAGAATCCTTCGTTTTCTCATTTAAAATGTAAGAGGTAAAGCAATTATTATCCACTGTAAAGCCTAAACAGAGCAAAGGTTCATTTAAACGATACTAGATTTGAGAATTTCTTCAGTTTATAATTGTATTTGCGTGTCAAATTTCCTTTCATGAGAGACAATGTTCCTTTATACAACTATGGATTATATCAATTTAGCGTTAGACCTATTGCGACCTATTGTGCAAGGTATCAATTGTAGCTAATACTCTGATTTTAAAGTTTTTACTAAAATAAAGAGCAACAAATGTTAAACATGTACATTGCACTTCCAAAACACTATGCACGCATCCTACTCCCTTTTAAACTTATTTATTGTTTTGAAATGAGGGGCAAAGTGAAATGGTAAAATATTAACTGTTTTTAGCGCCAGCTATCAAATATTATTTTAACTATGTAGTAACACACATTCCAAGCAGGAAACTATCCTATCAGATATTATTTTAACTATGCAGTAACACACATTCCAAGCAGGAAAAAGTTTCCCCAGAAGATTAAATTATATGGCACTAGAAGCAATCGGAAAATATATTTATTGCAATTGTAATAGCTTGTTGCAGGATTTTTTTTTTTTTTTTTTTTTTGTTATTATGAAATGATAAAGTTTTTGTTATTAACAGCTTAAATATTACTTGAGACCTATTAAAGTTCAGTGCAGTATTTACTTGAGAAAAATTAAGCTTTTCTTTTTTGAAAAGAAAATTTAGTCAAATATTTGTGAGGCAAAGTAAATAGGCCAGGGTGAAACAGATCCTTTTGTTTACTTATTTAATTAGTTATTGAAGCAATGACTTTTTTATTAAATAATCCTTTTGCATTGCTTCAGTTATTAATTCATTTATGTATTCATTCAATTAAGTGTTTTTTTACTCAAACTATTAAATTTACTTATTTATTTATTCCCTGATTTATTCATTTACGAGTTTTTTGTTTCATTATACATTGATTGATTCATTGACTCTTTTATTTGATCAAAAATAGTTTTTAAAAATCAGACAAAAAACATTTTAGAAAAAAAATGATTTCTTACTTTAGATTTCTTTGATTTCTACCTTTGGAAAAAAGCGAGCATTTTCCAGTTTCTGAAAACTAAAATTTACTGTCAAAAATACGAAATAATATTTCAACGCAGGTTGTTTAGTAAAATACAGTGTTATATTTTCAAATACTGCAATTAAAAAAATATTCTAAATTGCTCATTTTGAAAATGGTTAGTTACCAGGATTCATTTCACTTTGCCCCACATTACCCTACTTAAATATATTCTTGAGTAATAATTAGTGAAGGAGAAATCAGAAATATTTTTACAAATTTCAAAACATGTTCCCATCTTATTTGTAAATCTACGTTTATTGTCCTTATGTTTGTTAAAATTCTTCAAATGAAAAAATTACTTGATATATTTGAAAGAATAAGCGACGTTTATTTAAGCAAATTGACGTAAATTTAAAAAAAAAGCAGCAGTAAAAAACTTTGATTTATTTTACTGTTTTAAAGGCCGCTTAGCAAATTTCTTTCTTAGCACCTAATGTAAAATAATTAAAATATATTGTTTCTTAAATCTCCTTATCTGCTTTCAAGTTTTGCCAGGCTATAAAATAAGGAAGAAGAAAAAGAAAAGGAGTTGCGAATGAAGATTTAAAGGAAAATTTGAAAGTAAGTGCAGTTAAAGGAAACAAAAATAAAACATGAAATATTTGCACTTACTCGTAAAATTTTCTTGGCACCATATTGCATACTGTACGAAATATGGTAAATGAATTAAAGTTATTCTACTTACTCGTATGTTTTATTTTACCCAGTTTTCCGCTTTCTTTAATCTCTAAAGATTATAACTTCAAAACACTCTGGAAATAAATACAATTAGTTTTCGTTGGGGTCGCAACTATAAATATTTATCTAAAATTTTAAAGTGCTGCCCTGATTATATAGCGTTAGTTTGTTTTTCAACCTCTGAAATAGAATTGGTAAGTATTATTTTATTAGTGCGTGAAATTAAAATTAAAAACAAAATTGAGTGCTAATACGTTTCATTTTCATGCTTTTTTATTTATATATATATTTTACATGTGATGGAGAAATTGAGAAAAAATAATTTTTAAGTACCATACATGTAATATACCGCCTACTCAGTTAATCCATCTAGAGACTGCCCCAAGTAGCATCAACTCTTTAGATTTTGCTCGACCGATCATCGAACTCCTCGTAAACTGATCCCGTAACGCACGATGACATCATTCTTATCAGTATCCGAGTACGGTTTTCGATGAGCTACTTTTCATCTGAAAGTGATATCCTTCCGATCAACTTTCCCGATGAAAATAAGCCGAGCAATATTCCATCGGAAAACGATATCCTTCCGATCAAGTTTCCCGATGAAAATTAGCCGAGCTATATTCCATCGGGAAACGATATCCTTCCGATCAAATTTCCCGCTGAAGATATGCCGAGCTGTATTCCATCGGGAAACAATATCGGTTCAATCAAATTTCCCAATGAAAATTAGCAGAGCTGTGTTTCATCGGAAAACTATATACTTCCGATCAAATTTCCCGATGAAAATATGCCAAGCTACAGAAAATAAGAAGGTACGGGGGTCTCTGGGGTGCTAAATGGTAAATGCCAAGCTACAGATTTCGTCGGAAAGAGGTCGTAATGATCAAATTTTCTGATGAAAATTTTCAGAATCAGTCGCACCTGGAGAAATCAGTCGCACCTGGTTGGGGGATCGCACTACATCTGCAAAAGGTTGTGCCTCTACTGCAGCCCCATTTGAAAGAAAAAAAAAAAAGAAAATGATCCAAAATTCATCGCCACGGAACTAAACTGCTCGTATATTGATCCAACTCTTATCGTATTTTGATTGAAAATTTATCGCCACGGAACTACACTGCTCGTATATTGATCCAACTCTCATCGTATTTTGATCCAGAATTCATCGCCACGGAGCTACACTGCTCGTATATTGCTCCAACTCTCATCGTATTTCGAGCAAAACTCATCGGATTTTGCTGCTCGGATTCTGTTTGGCCGATGAGACATATTGGAGCAATTCTTGATGAGAACTCATCGGAATTCGATCATCGGCCGATAAGAATTTCATCGGGTTTCGATGAATGGCCGATCATCGGCCGATGAGATTGTGTTGCTAGGGGCAGTTTCGTCCTTATAGTAGACTCATCAGATATGCAATATTATTTTTAAAAAATATTTTCAAAAATATGAATTTATCGCATATCAATAAAGAAAAGTAGCAAATAGTGTACAAAATCGTATTTTAATCATTATTTTCTCTGTGCAACATGTTTTTAATTCTTCCACTTCCTTAAAAACTCACTTACCGTTTTATCAAACTTTAATTTTTTAATTTCAAATGATTTTTGTGCTATGAAAAATTTATTCACATTATCAATTGCGGGAATACTTTATGAAATTTGTTGTTTTTCTCTGTTTTTGCGTGACATTGCCTCTCCTATTGTTTAAGAATCGGTGGAAATTTCATTTAGTTTAACTTTTTTTTTTCATTTAACTTTTTTTTTTTTTTTTGCTTATTGTTTGAAATATCGGGGGCTTAAAAAATGAGTGTATTTTTAAAAAACTAATAATAAACGGAATTTTGCACGTAGATGAATAAAAATTGACGCACTTGCTTGAAACGACATGGGGTTTCGTTGTAACCCACGAAGAAAAAAAAATGCGAAAAAAAAATTACTACGCAGGATGGAGCTCCAACCTATATTACTTCGACGTGTGAAAAACCTCTTACGCATCTTTTGATAATGATCGCATGCAGAGTCACCAATTTCGGCTTTCTTGGCCACCTAGGTTCCCAGATTGTGATTAGTTCCTTCTATGTGTAATTGTTTACTCTAGGGATACCTGATATCAACAGTCTACTGCGATCAACAAACATCGATACTGATGCAAAACGATAACATCCAATGGGGGAGGGGGGGCTCTCAAAATATTTTTTCGGCGTTTACAATGACACCCCCATGCTATTTCAAACAGATTTCTCAACTTTTAGCTATCTACATATACTATTCCGTGTATTCTTCAATTTTCAAGTGTATGCTCATTTTCTGATCACCCGGTACTTTAAAAGTACTGTACATCATCATATCATTACTTCTTGATTAAAAAGAGTGTTCTACCAATTATTTATTTATTTGATATTTTGATTGTCCTTTTAAGTTGTTTGGAGTGCCAGGAAATTTTGCTGACTTACAAAGTTTGACACCCGATGTAATTGGAAGTTCTTTATTTTAATATTACGTTATGTAAAAAAAGATAATATCGTATGTAGCTCTTACCACGCGTTCTTATCAAATTAAAGGAAATCATACTATTACAACTTTATTTATTTATTTATTTGATGCGCTTTTTTAATCAATTGCAGTATTGTATAATAGCTTTACGGTAGAAGCTTGCTTAATTAGTTTCTGAAAAAAAAAAAAAAAAAAAAAAACGTCGAATTCCCGCAATTCACTATTACTACAGTGAAGAATCCAAAACTCGGTTCTTGAAATATCTCAAAAACCTAATTTATTCGGATAATATGGGTTATTTCCACGGTAGAATAAAAAGTGAACGTATCTCGAGGAGTTGGGGATGTTTCGCAAAATCCACATTTTTTTAAAAGAATGTATTCGTGTAAATAGTATTAAAAGTTAATTTTCAGATATGTGAAACGGCAGGAAAAGAGAAAAACAAATTTCTAAAGCAACCTTTATTATTTTTGTACATCTAAACTGCTTTATACGTTAAACACTATTTCGTCAAAGAATATCTTTTCAAAAATTATTGGATATTAAAATTTAACTATAAAAAGGTAGGTTTTTCCCCATTAAAATTAATAAGAAGATAACAAATTAAACATATATTTTAACGTGAAAAAATTAATTCCACAAATACACGTCACATTTTTTAGCATAATATACCAGTACTATACAACTGCTTATCCCAAATAGTAAATAATCCAAACTTTCCAATAAATATATTCTTTCCTTCTTGCAAAAAACCTATTTCAAGTACTAAATTCATAATTACACGGATGAGATAATTTTCTGGTGAATCATTTTCAAGCAAATAATTTCTACTAACACAAATGCTCTTTCTTTACTCGGCTAGAATGAATTTATAAAAACTCAATATCCTAAACTTTTAAGGATGAACACGTCGAACATTATTTTCCTTTCTCTTTGGCGGAAAGCCAAAGCAATGTTTCTCTAATGATTCTTTTCTACCGAATCTTTTGAAACCTCACTACGTAAAGTCACTTTTCAGAAAAGACTAGAAAAATCGTTGAGTACACAATAGATGAGAATTTTTCCCATTATTTTTGTACTCTATGGGATTTTTCGAGACTATAAGGTCAAAGAGATATTTTTATATGTGTTAAGCTCATGTAATGGACTTTCATTCTACCCTAAATGAAGTTTATTATCACCTCCCAGGCTTATTTGCGGCACACCAGTTTAAGATTGCCTGATAAAAAATACTTTCTGTAAAGAACGAAAGTTTGTTGAGAGTATTTTAACTTTTTTGGCAGACCAGGCATAGCTCCTCTTACTTTTACAAAGGTAAATGACGCAAAAGTAAAACTAAACTAAAAGATGTGCAGTAGACCCTCAATAATACGAAACACTTTTAATCAATGCCTCGATTATACGATTTTTTTTTTACTTCATTTGTAATAAATAAACAACTTTACTTCAAAGTCACCATAGGCAACTATTTCTGTTGTCGAAGCCGAATTATTTTTGCATTTCTATCACTACGACCCCTTACCAATTGCATTAGTAAATTTCTTGATCCCTGTAAATAATTTATTTTTTGAAATGCAGTTGATTTTAAAATCGCTTGAATGTGAAATTAGTGCTTGGTAAAGTTATTTTCCTTCATTACGTATTCTTGCTTAAAGTTACACAAGAAAAATGAAATTACTGCACTAATGGTAACCCATAGTAGATGATGCTAACACAACACTAACGGTTAAACTTTGTTTTGTTTTGTCTTATTAAATGTGCACTGCTTTTTCTTGATTGTGGGATATTTATAAAACAAACTTATAATTTTCTAGCTGTGTTTTCCGGTGCTGTACGGTCTATCTCGAATTAAAATACTATGTCAAGCGACCCATGTTTGACAATAAGACTTAAGTAAAAGGGGAAACAATGCAGTGTCAAATTTCACAACAATATGTTGAAAAGAGCTAATTTATGTGAAGATGTGAGGGGTGCATTGCAGTCAGTGGGAAAACTTTGACCAATGTACTTTTTGCTTTTATACAAATAGATTAAAAAATATTTTTCACGTATGGTCTATTTTTCTTATTTTGCTTCTGTATACAACATCACTGCTTCAAGAAAACATTTCCCACCACACATTGCTACATAATTTCAAGTCGTCAGCATACCCCTACCCCTCCTAGAAGTTCTGAAACACTTAACTTGGACATCCTGGATGTATAGATGATTATAAAAATGTAATTCAACACATCACACTTACTGGCTATTTTGAAAATATGTGCATGTTTAAATGCAGAGTTAAAAAAACTTCAACCGTGTCGTAACAGACATTTCAAGCAGCCCTCTTTAATAAGAAAACTTCATTTATCAAAAGTAGTCCTTTCCCGATTACTTCGTTTGATCGGGGTTCTAATATATACTATATTTTCACGCTCAAACCAAAGGACATAGCTGAAAGGAAAATATGGTTTAAAGCAGATTTCATATGGAAGATTTGAATGAGTTAGGATAATTTTGCAACAAAGGAAGTAGAACGCAGCAAAAGTTTTGCTATTTAGGCAAAAAATATAATAGAAGTAGTGTACATTTCGTTCTTTAATTTCAAAGTTTTCAGCTTCTGAAGGCTAAGGAAAGATGCTTAAGAAATGAAACTTTGAGGATTATTATGTAGTTAAAAAATAAGTTCGAAATTAGCTCGTACTAAGTGTTCGTAAAACGCTTTAGCTCATTACGTGATCATACTGCTAAATCAAAATAGTTCATTGGGATATTCAAAAAAGGGAGTTCATTTGAAGACACATCGTACTTTTTGCCTAGCTTAAAGAACATGTAGATATTTCAATAGGAAGAATAAATAATATTTTATAACAACACAAAAGTATACCATTGGAAGAAGGGTTCATTAAAAATTCCCCTTAGGGTAAAGGAAACTCTTCCGTTTATTTTGTGAATGTTATCTCCGAATAAACGGAAATTATTTTTGAATTCTTGTTTGGAGAAAAAAATATTTATCATTTAAAGACTATTTAGTCAATTTTATTTTTCTCAACCTTTGTACTCGAAGCAAAAAGTTTCAAAACTTCTGAAGCTTTATTATATGTCTCTATGTTTTTTGACATTAAAATACACAATATTTTTTTAATTGAGATCTATTTTATTATTTATTTTTAAAAATAATTGTATATTGTATGTAAAAAAGCAAACTTATCTGTACATATTTTTACATATCTATTGAACTTAAGGGGTTACAGTACCTCAAAATTGACCAAAAGACCAAAATTTTTTTTATTGTTTCTTTCAAAAGTAAAAGTTATTTAAAACACTCAGAAAAAATAGCATTGCTCTAGCTCAATTATTTAAAAAGTTATGAATGACTTTACGGCATGCATGCTATGTGTTCTAAAGAAAAAGCAAAACTTTAAAGTGCTTTTTCTCGATGATCAGTTTTTAGTGTTTCCATGTTACTGGAAACGCTAAGGATTTTTCGCTAGGGAGGAGGAAACGCTATCAAAAATACAACTTTAAAGCAATATTTTTTGTACTCAGGATACTATGTTTAACAAAACTGAGCATTGAATAAGCATTTTATAAATTACAAAAAAATTAAAGCTTGTTAAACCTTTTAAAGCAAAATTTTCTTATTTTTTACATTATAGGTCACAAAATATTTTCAAATCAATATATAAATAAACAAATGCACAGATTTTTAGAGGTAATTCTTGCTATCATTTAGCAAAAAGAAATTTTCGAATAAGTGCAAAAACAAAAAAGCCTTAGGGTTTTTAAAAAAATTTAATTTTCTTAAATTTTTCAAATTTGCAAAAAAAGTTGGCACAATTTTTAATGTTAGAAAATAAATTATTGATTGTTAAATAAATGCAGAAACAAAGGTTTCGAAGAATATCGCCTTTCACGTAAATTAAAGAAAATTGTTAGAAAGGTACTGTAACCCCTTAACTGACAAGTGTGTGAAAATAGAACTAAGCTAGAAATGATGCTGCACTGCCATTCATACTGTTCGTAATGTAAGTATGTAAATGTAAGTTCAGGCCTAAAGTTATTTTTAATTTCTTAGCGGTTGTTTGTCAATGTTTTACGGTTGATTTACAATTCATAAAAAGATTGAGTCAGGAAAAAAAAGAACAATGGTATTATTATTAATGGTATTATTTCATAATTACCCTAATATTAATGATAATTAATATTAGGGTAATATTAATTATCATTAATATTATTTATCCCCCCCCCTTAATAATGTTTGCCCCCTCAATGCTTTATAAAAACATAAGGGTTCCTATGCAGTAGGGTGGAGCGAAAAACAAAAATTTTGGAATTTTTTTCTGTAATACCCGGCAAAAGCTGTGCATGCGTAAGTACAAAACACGTGTAAAATATTATCAAGTTTGAACAACTCCTTTAGGGTCCTACCAGGGCTTGAATTTCTCTAAAAATACGAAAAAATGTCAATTTTCAAAATTTTTTTGGAAAATATAAATAATCACTACTTTTGTTTGATAACCATTCAAATGCTTCCTTTTAACACTCTTTTCATGCATCTTCAAAATTATTTACATTCTATTCAGTATTAAGTTCGTACATAAACCGTAAAGTTCCGTGAAATTAACGAAAAATTGACTTTTTTTACTATTTTTTGCACATAACAATAATTCCTCTTCTGTAATCCAGACACTATTTTTTTGCAATGAATGGGCAAAATGCAGCTTTTAGTTGTAAATGCAATTATATTTCGTTACATTAACAGCCCAGAACGCACCACAAGGATTTAGCTGCATTTCGGGCGTCATTCTGCCTTTCTCATCCACCCAGCCATGTTGTTTACATATTTTCAACACATTTATACGGATGCAATTACTATCTGATGTTAAACAGGTTTCTCCTTTTGATTCAAAGTTTGAAGTTTGACTCATGACTCAGTTTTTACCTTGACGATTGCGAGCATATAGTTTTTCATTTAAATTCATATCTTGTCTCTTCCTTCAATAGCAATCTGCCGTTTCACTAACCAGTTTTAAACCCTTGAAACAGTCGGAGTGTAGAAGAGGTATACTTATTGAATCACTGATAAAGTACAACTTGTTTTTGAAAAATTGTCTTATTAACGTTGCAAGAACTCGGTGGAAGATACCAAAGCTTTAAACAGGGATAAAAGTACTTGATGAATATTGTCAAAGTAAAGATACTTGTCAGTTATATCATTAAAAAATACGCTTCTGTATGGTTCAAGAAATAAGAAATTTAAAAAAAAGAAAGAAAATTTCCATGGAGCTGTAATCATATTAAAAATTACACATTCTATAAAAGTTTAAAACTATAAGAATAAATTTTCCCCATTTATTGCAAAAAAATAGTATCTGGATTACAAAAGAAGAATTGTTGCTATGTGCAAAAAATGGTAAAAAAAGTCAATTTTTGGTTAAGTTCACGGAAATTTACGGTTTATGTACGAACTTAATACTGAATAGAATGTAAATAATTTTGAAGATGAATGAAAAGAGTGTTAAAAGGAAGCATTTTAGTGGAATTAGAACAAAACTGGTGATTATTTATATTTTCCAAAAAATTTTAGAAAATTGACATTTTTTCGTATTTTTAGAGAAATTCAATCCCTGATAGGACATTAAAGGAGTTGTTCAAACTTGATAATATTTTGCACGTGTTTTGTACATACGCATGCACAGCTTTTGCCGGGTATTACAGAAAAAAAATTCAAAATTTTTGTTTTTCGCTCCACCCTACTATGCAGTAAGTTGCCTCCTCTACGCCATGGCGTGGGGCAGAACTTGATGTAATACACCATCAGTACAGTTGTGCCATCCAAGGTTGCAGTTTTGTTCTCAATCGAATTCTTGCTGTCTATTCTGAACCGATGAGCTCTAATAAGAACGAAACTGCAGTCTTTGGAAGACATAAACGAGCTGGTGGTAAACTTCATGTAAAGACACCTGTTGCAGCCTAAATTGGTGTTTGGCTCTGAGTTTCGTGAAAACAAAAGCGGAATTGAAAAAGTTTTCCAAACGTTACACTTCAGTATAAGAGAGAAACTAAAGAACTTAAAATGCGAAGGCTACTATGGCACACAGTGAATGTCAAAATTAGATATACATCATCCCTCTCCCTTTTCTTGCGAAGATAAAAAAATAATAAAATAAATTTTAATTTAAGGTTGATATTTACGAAAATGAATATTTTATATTAGCTTTTGTAGCTGGTAACATATAGAGAAAAGTAAAGTATGACATTTCATAAAATTAATTTTTATCCAAAATTTCAATTTCGTAGCAACGAAATTCCGTAACATAGCATATGAGTTGACAGTAAAGCACAAAAATAAAAAAAAAATTAGTAGTATACACTGCTCGACATTGAAAATGCAACACCAAGAAGGAGTGGTCAGAAAGTCATGCAAATTTTACCGTAGACGCACGTCACTGAGTTATGCAAATGATATGAAATGCGCAGCTCTCCGACGCACGTGAAGTAAGATATAAGAGAATGAAGTTGAAAAGTGGGCTATGTTCATGTTGGTTTTTCTACCAGACTAATTATCGGACAAATTTGGTTTTTGTCTCGAAGGATACGTGTGATAGGAGGAAATGCCACGCCGTCCTCAACGAAGACACTTCCAGCATATAGACGACTTTACAAGGGGTATGGTGATCGGACTGAGAAGAGGAGGTTGGTCCATACGTCAAATTGCAGCTGATACCCACATGGATGCAAGCACTGTGCATCGGCTGTGTCGGAGATGGTTGGAAAGAGGAAATGTAGCCACATTGAGGGGTGCAGGTGCAGCCAGAGTGACGTCAGACCGCTTGGATCGACGGATTCACCGACAAGCTGTGGCGGACCCGCAAGTCACTTGTACGTCGATTCTGCAGCACGTGCAAGGTACCCTGGATGTTCCTGTGTCGACCAGAACCATTTCCCGTCGACTGGTTGCACGTGGCCTGCAATCACGGCGCCCGCTAAGAAGACTGCCATTGACCTCACAGCACAGACTCCAACGTTTGGAATGGTGCCGGACCAGAGCGACGTGGATGGCAGAATGGCAAACCGTAGTGTTCTCAGATGAATCCCGCTTCTGTTTGTCCAGCGATAGTCATCGCATACGTGTGTGGCGTCGACGTGGAGAAAGATCGAATCCGGCAGTAACTGTGGAACGCCCCACAGCGCGACAACGTGGCATAATGGTTTGGGGCGCTATTGCATACAATTCCGTATCACCTCTAGTTCGTATTCGGGGCACTATGACGGCCCAACGATATGTAGATAATGTACTGCGGCCGGTGGCAATCCCCTACCTTCAGGGTCTGCCAAATGCAATTTTTCAACAGGATAACGCCCGGCCTCACAGTGCTCGAATCAGCCAACATGCTCTACGAGGTGTACAGATGCTTTCCTGGCCACCATACTCTCCTGACTTGTCACCAATCGAACATGTGTGGGACGTGATTGGACGCCGTTTGCAGAACCTGCCACTGCCTCGTTCAGAGGACGAACTGTGGCAAATGGTTGAAAGGGAATGGAGTGCCATCCCTCAGGACACCATCTGCAGGCTTATTGACTCCATGCCTAGACGTGTTTCTTCGTGCATCGCTGTCCGCGGTGGTCCTACTTCTTACTGAGCCGACGCCGTCCTCGCTCTAAATTTTGCTTATTTATTTTGAAATAAATATCACTTATTGTTCCATGCTGTCTCTGTCTTCTTACCAAATTTCATCAATTTCTGGCCACTCCTTCTTGGTGTTGCATTTTCAATGTCGAGCAGTGTATATTATGTTGCACAGTCTTTAGCATTTAGTACTTTCAAACGTCATTTTATTGTGTAGGTACTGTGTAGTAGGTCTGCTGTATGTATGGGGTGGGTGAACATGTGTTAGAACGCAAGTCCGGCATCGGGCAATGTGAGGAAAAAATGCCCACAACGTGCATTTAATGCTGAAAAATGCGCCTTGTCCAAAATGTTACATTATATGAGAATTTGTGTACATGAATTTGATCAATTCGCGATCCAGCTAGCCAAGCCCGATTTCACACTAGAAGAAGGGGAAAAACAGCCTTGTATCAATGAATAAGGTAGAAAAAAAATTAAAAAAAATAATTTTCGCAATAATTATTTCAGAATAAAATTAACGAAATAGAGAGATTGAGGGGAAATCTTAACGATATTTAGTGAATTTTCAGTAAAAACAATGTGTCCATAGTGGCAAAAAATATTTTTAAAACCAATTTTATTTTACTCTGACCCAAACCCATACGAACATTATATATAACTTCAAATATTTTCGTCAGTATGACAACGTATTTTGTGATTCGGTTACCACCTATCATTTTTTATTTTTCAGTTATTTATTTTTGGTATCAAAAATACTTATTTTTCGTATTTTTTAGCCCTCAGATGTGATGCTTGTTTTTTCTTTTCTCCGCACTGATTTTCACTGCCGCAGTCAACTTGACTCATTTATAATTATGTGGGTGCTTCGCCTACCCTTCTAGTGTGAAATCAGACATGGATCGCGAATTGATCAAATTACTTAATAAACTCCGAAATAAAGTACAATTTCGAACTTGGCACATTCTTTAGTGATTCATTCACGTTCCGAGCATTTTATTCTGACGTTGTCAAATTTCGGAGTTAGGCTCCAACATAAGCAATTAACATATTAGAATTGTCAATGTGACTTAAGATCAAATGTTTCTAAATAGGTTAAATTCCAACACCTTTCGCTGCGTCCCTGCTTTTAGCGTGCTAAAACTCCAAATGTTATTTGCTCTTAGTAAGATGTTTTTGAACGATTTTTCCAGCTGGCATTGATGCATTTTCAATAATTAAAATTAAGTTTTCCCCCCTTTTTTCCATGCTAAGATAAAAGCTGATCCAAGCTCGTCATTTAGGGGGAGCAGGGGGGGGTCAATTGCCCCCACCCCACCCCTGGCTTTGAGAAATCAATGTATTTACATATTAGTGGGCATGGTTTTTAATATTTTCCGATGAAATTGCATTGCGTTTGGACCCCCCCCCCCTGGACAAACTTGAAATGACGTCCCTGAGCTGATCCCAGTCTAATCCAGGATAACTATGAATAAGCGTTTTGAACCACAGAGATCACTTAAAGATTTAATGCTCTCAAAATATCTGAAACAAGTGCATTGAGAGTGAAATGAAATTAATCGAAAATCATAAAATTCACAAAACTTGATTTCATACGGATTTTATCTTGATTATAACATTATTATTTCTTTTGTAATATTTATTAACGCTTTAAAAGAAACTAACCAGTTTTATTGGTTTAAAACTTGTATAATTTTAAAATTTAAGTTGCAAAATAACCTCTTAATTTAAAAACTTGCAATATTCAACACAAAATACTGTTCCTGGGTACATATTTGCTGCAAAATAGCTTCAAGAAACTACCTGGCCAAAAATTTTTGGAAGTGATTTGGAGGAATACTTTACAAAGAGTAAGTTTAAGAAATGTGTCTTCTAACTAAGAGCAAAGTTTAATTGCAAAATATATCAAATTAACTCCTTTTAACTTCGCAAAAATATTTTCCTACCAGCTATTGAACTTTCCTTCTTGCAGATTTTCCTCGTCTTGGGGGACGTTAATTTGGAAAGTTACACCATTAACTACGCCTAGAAGTTTCTTGGAAAATGCATAGAAGAGTATAAGCAATTATGTTTGAAAGAAACTGCCAAATGATATTCCAAGCGTGCATTCTTGATTACTTACCATACTTCTGTACTTTTTATTCGTTGACAAATTAAAATCATTTAACAATTGTCAGTATAAGTATAAAAGTTGACTAATGCGTAGCTATCAATTTATGATTTCAATTATTTTGAACTAATTTCAGTCAATAAAAATTGGGCATGTTTGTAGTTCCTTTTTAACAGCGCAAGAGAATTCTAGAAAGCTAAATGTGCTCTTCTACATAGTTATTGAATATTTCTTACTTACTTGATTTTAATTCAAGGGCTTGCTGGACGAAATTTTGCACACTGGTAACGATTTATCTTGAAAAGTGCTCAAAAAGTAATCAATTCAATGGCACGAGTTTTTCTTTCCTTCATACATATTTTTTTACCTTTAATTATCATATTTTAAAATTTTAATTTCCATGCAATTTAATTTAAAGAACCATTATATATCATAATATGCAAATACCAACTTTCTGAAAGAAATTTTCGTACTTGAAAAATAGTGTTGTTACATGCCCCCGTTACCAGGTCCATGAAGGATGGGGTAATGATACGGCTTCCGTTTTTAAGAGCACCATTTTAAGTGGAAGACCGATTTTATGCTCAACACACATGCCATAAGGACCCGTTCATAGGGTAGGATTCATAACTCACTTTCACACACACAGAAAGGACAATGACATGAGAGAGAGAAAGTACGCCCATGCCCCAGCCGGGACTCGAACCCGGGGCCACCGCATCACGGTCAGACGTCGCTGAACACTAGACGAGGTGGCCGGCTGAAAAATGGTAATTTGTACTAGTTGCGGAGGTGATCGTACAGTCACGGCCGGAACACTAACAAACTATTCGTTTTTTAAATACCAGAAAACTTTTTAGAAAATTAATGCTTGGTATCATTCTGCATAATGGTTCTTTATATTCTATAGTATGGAAATTAAAAGACAAGTCTTCAAATTAGGGGAATAACGCATTGCAGAAACACCAGCAAAGTGCAGAAATATGCGTAAAGGTGTACTTGGGAGAATGGATTGAGCAAAAGATAATGTTCTGACATTTTTATTTCCGTAAGACACTTATTACACTTACACTGTTAAAACTACGGGTGACGCAGAGGTGCCAATAAGAAAGCTGGTGTGGAAGCAAGGTGCCATGGGGTGCCATTGCGAATTTGAAATGCTCTTTTCGTACCAAAAGGCCTCTCAGAAGGTGCCTACTGCTTTTTCTAGAGCGCCATCGGCACCCTTTAGGCTAGCGCATGCTCAGTGAGACATCTGAAAGGCACCCCTAATAGCCTGCGGCTGCGCATTGCGAGTCCAAGGTCGCATCACCATCATCATCATTATCAACCATTTGAATGGTGGACATCTTGTTTACATCGACACGACAGAATTTTTGGTGCAGTGTTTTCACAGTCTTGGATTTCACCTTGAGTTTATTACAAAAATGGATTAATTATTCATTTTAATCTTCGAATTCTCACGTAAGTACATGCATTTAATCATAGTTCTAAGGTTTTCCAACATATTACAATCATTTCAAATTGTTCCAACGGAAATTTATCTCTTTGTAGCGATTCTCTTTTTGCCGCGTAGACACAGTCAACAAGCAACAGAACGCGAAGGAAAGGAAAAAAAAACTCTGCCTGACTCTTTCTTTCTTATTTGTTTTTATCATGCGTATATGCATGCCATGATTTGCATTTTGTGCTTTCGCTAATATCTTTCGTTGGCGTTATTGATAACGAATGCTGAGCTCGTCATTACCAGAGCTTACTTTTTTTTGTTCCCTCAGTTGAAATGAATAGATCCTTAAAATATATTTTGATTTTTAATCTAACGAGAAACTGGATGTTTAACAAAAACTGCTTTTCGAATACCCCTATATTTTAGTCCTTTAGTTTAGATATTTAAATGTCAAACTATACATACGTATTTAATATGTTAATCTTGATTAAAATTTTAGAAGTTAATGAAACGATTCATTTTTTTATTGATAGAATAATACAACTGAATATTTTTGATTGTTTTTGAAAGGGATCCATAAAATACCCTCCCTCTTCATTTTCGGTGCAGATAATGTAGTAGTAAATATCAATAGCATTTTAAAACTACTGAGTTGAATCCAAGTCATGAAATCTTTTAAAATACACTGCTTGACATTGAAAATGCAACATCAAGAAGTAGTGGTCAGAAATTCATGCAAATTTTACCCTAGACGCACGTCACTGAGTTATGCAAATGATATGAAATGCGCAGCTCTCCGACGCACGTGAAGTAAGATATAAGAGAATGAAGTTGAAAAGTGGGCTATGTTCATGTTGGTTTTTCTGCCAGACTAATTATCGGAGAAATTTGGTTTTTGTCTCGAAGGATACGTGTGATAGGAGGAAATGCCACGCCGTCCTCAACGAAGACACTTCCAGCATATAGACGACTTTACAAGGGGTGATCGGACTGAGAAGGGGAGATAGGTCCATACGTCAAATTGCAGCTGATACCCACATGAATGCAAGCACTGTGCATCGGCTGTGTCGGAGATGGTAGGAAAGAGGAAATGTAGCCACATTGAGGGGTGCAGGTGCAGCCAGAGTGACGTCAGACCGCTTGGATCGACGGATTCACCGACAAGCTGTGGCGGACCCGCAAGTCACTTGTACGTCGATTCTGCGGCACGTGCAAGGTACCATGGATGTTCCGGTGTCGACCAGAACCATTTCCCGTCGACTGGTTGCACGTGGCCTGCAATCACGGCGCCCGCTAAGAAGACTGCCATTGACCTCACAGCACAGACTCCAACGTTTGGAATGGTGCCGGACCAGAGCGACGTGGATGGCAGAATGGCAAACCGTAGTGTTCTCAGATGAATCCCGCTTCTGTTTGTCCAGCGATAGTCATCGCATACGTGTGTGGCGTCGACGTGGAGAAAGATAGAATCCGGCAGTAACTGTGGAACGCCCCACAGCGCGACAACGTGGCATAATGGTTTGGGGCGCTATTGCATACAATTCCGTATCACCTCTAGTTCGTATTCGGGGCACTATGACGGCCCAACGATATGTAGATAATGTACTGCGGCCAGTGGCAATCCCCTACCTTCAGGGTCTGCCAAATGCAATTTTTCAACAGGATAACACCCGGCCTCACAGTGCTCGAATCAACCAACATGCTCTACGAGGTGTACAGATGCTTTCCTGGTCACCTTACTCTCCTGACTTGTCACCAATCGAACATGTGTGAGACGTGATTGGACGCCGTTTGTAGAACCTGCTACTACCTCGTTCAGAGGACTCCATGCCTAGACGTGTTTCTTCGTGGTCCTACTTTTTACTGAGCCGACGCCGTCCTCGCTCTAAATTTTGCTTATTTATTTTGAAATAAATATCACTTATTGTTCCATGCTGTCTCTGTCTTCTTACCAAAATTCATCAATTTCTGACCACTCCTTCTTGGTGTTGCATTTTCAATGTCGAGCAGTGTATGTTGGAAAGTCTGAAATGTGAGAAAATGCCTTAAATTACAAGTTTCGATCATTTTCAAATCTGAATTCAAGGTGAAAATGTACCAAGACTTCGTGAATAAAAACAATAAATAAAAGTAAACACAATTGAAAAACAAAAACGCACACAGCACAGGGGGATCTGCAATAGTGAACGTGAGGGTGCCATTATGCTCTCCTATACGGTTCCATCTTTCACCCGCGCTACTCGTTGAATTGAGGGTGCCAGTTTTTCACCCAAGCCAAGGGTGAAATCTCGGCTCCCTATTGGGTACCGCTGCTGTTACAAGCGTTTCACCCCGGAAAGGTGCCAATTGCAACCAGTAGTTTTAACAGTGTACTGCTTCAAACTTGTTATGTTGTTTTTAAGGAATAAAAGTACGGATTTATGTCCGAAGCGCAAACTTTAATTGAATAGTAAGGCTCAACCGATGCATCGGCACCGATGGTTGAAAGATTTATCCATCGGCATCGGCCGTAGATACTAACTTAGACAAAACATCGGTCCATCGGCCTCGGGAAACATCAAAATGCCAAAGCATGGCCGATGGTTTTTAGAAACAAAACACCTAAGTTTTCTTAAGAAGAAATTATATCTTCTCTATTTTTTACTTCATAATTAAAAGAGCGTATAACATGTGGCCAAAAATCGAGCAACAACGAGACTAACCTTAATTCTGGGTTTTGGAATTCTCCGAGTTTTGGGCAAATGTCGAAGTTTTCACAACACAGCAGACACTTTTCGAATGATCACTTTAATTTGAGTTTTATGCATTTCAGTAAACGTCCGAATAACGGACAGTCACGGAACTGGAAATTTTGTCCGTTATTGGGAGGTGTCTGCTAATTGGGAGGATTACATTTTGAGGATTTTGCTATTCCAGATTTTACCTATTAGTTTAATGCAATATTACAATATGAAATATGTAGCATTGCCATCATGCACTATAATACTAATAATTAAGCATTATTTACTATATCGCTTTTTAACTCATCTTATTTTATATTTGCATTTTTAAATGCTGGCGTGACTTTTTATTACAACCCCATGGGTGGAAAATCTGCTCCAATTGTTTCAAACTGCTCTGAATTTAAAATCCTGCTATATTCTTGCTTCAAAAACAATCAAATTTATTGATTATGTTCCCATGTGCTCCAAAAATATAAAGCTAATGTTTCGCTTTAAAATATTAACGGCTTGTGGCCGAAAATGAAACTATGAGAGCTTTAATTTACTACCACTTTACAATTACCGCTTTACAATTTATTTCTCCAGTCATTTTTTTTCTTTTTAATTCCTAATAATTTCGGAATTTTTAAAAATTTAACTTAATGTGTTGGCATCAAAGTTTTTGTTGATAAGTCCTAATGCTACATGATCGTTTGTTGCGGTAGTTTGAAAATTTTTTATTTATTCAATAATAGAATAAATACAAAAGCGAAGTACTAATGCATTGAACAGGAATTTCTAATGAATTAAACACGCGTTTCACAAGAAATTATTTCTCTTGCTGTTTTTAAAGAATATTTTTTAAATGCATTTTTTTAATACATGTTTAAAAAAACTTAAAGATGGTTTCTTAATCTCTAGTGTTTTAGAAGCATGGTAATATCGTACATGGGCTTCGATAACTGCATGTTATGTATTAAAGTTTCAATCTATTTGGATCCTAAAACTCTTTCAAGTGTGGCAAACTTAACAGATTACTTATGCTACTTAAAATCAATTTATTTTATGCTTTGTTTTAATTAGCTACATATCGGTATCTGTAGCTTATGTTAACACTGCATTTTAGACCTTCAAGCATTAGAATAGATGTAGAAATAATCAACAAAAACGGGTGCACTAAAATACAGATTTTGATGAATTAAACAAACGTTTGATTTGTAGTTTTTCCTAGTAATATTTTTTGTCAACAAAATTTCGATTTACTTTGAGGATTAGAGTAGTTTTTATTTTTTTCTTTTTCTTTTTTTTTTGAAAATTGCAGCTGTGCTTGAGGTTTCGATTTTTTACATCTTGTTAAATATTACAATAATTTTGAAAGTTAGAAGTTATTTTAACTGAATTTAATTTTAATTACCTTTTTATATTATAGAAATATTTTAGATTTTAAATCAGACTTTAGTTTTTAGATTTTTTTTTTTTTTTGTAATTTGTAAATTCGTGTATCTTTTTTTTTTTCCTTTTATCTTTTGTAAAAAGAAATTTCATTCCGATTAATATTGAAAATATAATTTACAAACATTTGAATTCTATGAGATTCAGAAACATTTTCATGGATGTGATTAATGTTTACAATCTGCTAAGAAAATTTTCAAATCTTATCCCAATTTTTTTAGTTGGAAAAATTCTGAATGTGTAAATATGTGTGTGTAACATTATATATATTGTATGGCAATTTGTATGAAATAATGTTAGACATTTCGTTAACATTTTAAAAGTGTTATTTGGACCTTTTCCAAAATAACAAATTGCTGTTCCAAATTCTAATCTTACCTGCTCCCAAACTGCTTCGGCAATTGATAACAATTATTGATCTATTGTTTCCTTCATAATCAATAGGATCAGTAATTTTTTATATAATTTTTAATTAGCAGGCAAAAGTACTTATTATAAACTTTTGGGGTCTAGATCTTTTGATTCTGCTACGTTATATAGAAATATTTTTTGAAACGAGAGTTTATGTAAGGTAATAGTGTCTAAATCCTCCTTTAGCAGAATAATATTATTTTGCAACTTTCTGTATCTTGAGAATTTCTGCTTTCATTTATACGCAGCTGCAAAACTTCTCACCTTGCGCACTCAAGAAGAAAAATAATTCTATTAGTTCCTCTACTTGAGCAAGAAATATCGACCCCCCCCCCCCCAAGTGGATCTACAGAGGTTTTAGTCTCGTTAATCACGTACTTCGAGAAAGGGAAAATGTATATTATTCATTCGACGTCGGTTGGCAAAACTCTATCGAAGAATAAAATACTGTATAAATATTTTTCGTGAATTGATTCTTAGAATAAGCGTGATTTTAATCTGTGCGCTGGAGGAAACGTTTTATTTTTTGTTGACAAGAAAAAAATGAATTGATGTATCATTTTTGCACCCAAGGCAAATAAATGTCTGTTTATTCACGTTTTACTTGTAAGTGGATTGCTTTGTTTATCTAATCAATCTTGTATTTAGCATCTGAACGCGTAGGAGATACGGTTCGCCATCTGATTTCTCAACGCTTTTGAAACCAAAGCTAGTGAAATTCGCAGACAAATATGTAAAGTTTATGGATTTTCTAGCACCTGAAGCCTTCTCTTTTTGGCAACACCTGGACGACAACAAGGTTAGATTCTTTGCTATCCATTGGCTGCAATTGCATTTTGTATCACGCTTCAAAGCTATACAAACACCAGGGCAGGCCACACCCAGGAAAAAATGTCAGCACAAAACCTTTAAAAAAAAACTCGGTAAAACCTGCAGGTATTTCGGACTGATTTGCCTTTCTAAAGCCTGAACGAAACCTGTCAAAAACACTCGCATTACCTGCAGGTTTTGTACAGATTTAGTCCGAAATACCTTCCAAAAGCCTTTC
>JAXGGA010011728.1:0-41341 GCA_038373865.1 Uloborus plumipes | reverse complement strand
AACATTATGAATTTAAATAACTGTATTTTATTACTACTTCAGCACCATATCGTCATTCTTAATGATTTGATTAAATGACGCTGAGAATAACTACATTATTACACAGTGCATAAAAAGAAGTTTTTTTAAAGGTAATAAAACACTGAAAGGGAAACATATCGCTGTTTTGTGAAGCTGATTCTACACAATGAGGAGACAAGATCAAGGCCGATGAAAAAGTAGTCCTGATGAGTGGGACGTCAAGGATAATGGACGTCTGCTTTTGTTGTCCAGGTGTTGAACTGTTCATCAGGATAGTGTTACAAAATGTATTTTCTTTCTGTTGCTTAATTTCCTTGTGTCTGACGCTAAATTACCGAGAAAATGAGAGGGATCGGTGGAAATTTTGAAGCCAAGGACAGTTTTTTAAAACGCTTTTATTAGTTTCACATGTGGATTTGTATGTATGTAATGAATAATAGACAAAATTCACGTTCCTTACAAATACAAATGTAATATATTTAATACTATTATTAATACTAAAGGCTAAACTATATTGCATGTTGATGTATTATAAGTGTATGTAAACTTGGCGGACATTCACTAGTTTTGAAAATCAGAGGGAAATCAATTAGAGTATCATGAAATATAGTTTAACCTTTACAATTAATGATAGTATTAAGTGGTATATTATACTTAATACTATCCTACAACTTAAGTTAGTTTGATTAACTCTAAAAGTGTATTTTTTAGTTTTTTTAACTATATTTAATTATTTTCCCTGTCGAAAGCTGGATCGGCCAGAAAATAATCTGGATGAGGATAGAAAAAGCTTAATTTCAACGAATTGTTGAAGCAATGCTTTACTGTAGCAAGTCCGGTTGAACCTCGTTAAAATTAACTCTAAGGACCCTTTAAAATGAATTCATCTAAATACAGTTTGTCTAAGCAGTCCCTCCCCTGACGAACATAATTCATACAGTGGCGTGGCAAGGTATGAATACTCGTATAGAAACGTGTTAAGCATTTGCTCTTACTGTCCGTCCGTGAAAAACCGCGTCTAGCACATTCCACTTAAAAAAGGGGTGATGGGTGTTGAGTGGGAACTTTCCGAAGTAGGAGAGAAGAGCAATGATTTTCACGTAAATTGTAGTGATACCGAGAGAGTGGGCGATAAATTATGTTTCAGAGTACAGCAACCGTCACTCCAATTAGATTCGAGCACAAAACATTTTTCACGCGCATGCGTAAATTACCAATATTTATATTTCAAATACAAGTTTGTTTCATCTGTCGCAAGCTCGCAAGGGTTAATTCTTTGATAAAATCGTTTGCATTACTGTCGGCCCCGCTTAAACGAATACTGTCGGTTCCAAGAAATATTATTTGATTAAACGGGTATTCGATTAAGCGGGGATTTTAACATTGCATCTATGTCATCGATTCCGGGATTTTTTTATTCGTTTTTGCGGGGTATTCGTTTATCCATTACCCGATTAAGCGGGGACGACGGTATTTCAAAAAAACCAACTATAACTTCCATAAAACAATTCGGTTTACTCAAACGAGTCCAACAAGATACTGTTTATATAATTATTTATTCTTTGTTAATATCGTTTGCATTATTAAAAAAAAAACTATAACTTCTTTTAAACATTTCGGTTTATTCAAACGAGTCCAACAAGATACTGTCTAAAGAATGCATAAAAAATTAGAAACAAAAATCTAATAGCAGGTCTAGGTCAGCCATTTTTTACCAGCAACCATGTAAAAAGCTTGAATGGGCTTAGCAACCATCACGGGTTGTTCGTTCCGCTACAAATGTACCATTCATTCTAATGTTTTTCTAGTAAAACCCACTCGGCTCTTCCCAGAAAAAAACCTTTACACCAGTGCAACAAAATTTACATGACATTAAAATCAATTTTCTAATTATTATTCCGACTAAATGTCGTTTGGCGAATTGAGGTCAAGGCATGCTAAAACGTGTTAAAAAATAAATTAACAGATAGTAGTGAAAAGAAAAAATATACTATTTACGGTGAGGTGTGAAAGTGTAGGATGAAGGTTTTGGGACGGTTGACCACCGATGCGATGAGTTTTAAGAATCATTTTTTGTTTAATCTTTCATGTTCATGTTCGCGGCTGCTTCCAAGCATGATTGATTACAAGTTTCGGAAAACTTGATTCATTCATTGTTCTTTTAAATATCGTTCTATCTGTGTTCGAAACGTAGTAACAGTGAAGTGGGTGGATAATTCGGTTGTTAATCCGTTTTTACTTTTAAACGGCAGCGGATTATGATTATGAAGAACTGGATTAATGTCTACTTGTTGATCGGTGTTGAACTACGCTGTTGTCTGATAAACGGTCTTTCAACCCTTGCGTTGTGGTTGATATATCTACGACTGTCTTTATTCATGAGAATTAACTAAAATATTGAGTAGTCGAGTACAAGGTTCCAGGACCATTGGATTAGAATCTCGATCAGGGAATGAATATTATTGATCAGTATTACACTTCTTCGGATCTTGTGTTAGCAGTAGGGATGCACCGATTAATCGGCAGTACCGATTAATCGGCCATAATCGGCAGAATTGGGCCGATTAATCGGCCAAATATATATTTTAAATATTATTTTTCAAAGTATACCTTCACTAAGAAAGTATGATGAATAATTTTATTAACAATAATAATCTTCAAAGTTGATATAAAGTTTTTAATAATTTATTTCTCCAACTTTGAATAAATATACATAGACAATGTTGCAACACATTTTCATGTGGCGACAGTTTTCTCCTTAGTACAGTACTTTTAGATAACCACTAATTTTCACAAAGAATAAAAGTTGAATTAAATTACTACTAATCATTAAAAATTGTAAATTAGAAGTACTCCTAAATTGGAGTGCTCACCACAGACTCCCCCTCCCTTTTTTTTCAATTTTTATGTCCAATTAACGCAATTAGCAATGTGTTAATGCAATACTATTGACAAGAAGATGGAAATTAGTTCTAAAAAATTTGACAAAATATTAAAATTATTTTGTGAAAATTAGGAAAATGGGGAAAAAAACTTCTCTGGAAAAGAAATTACTTACTATTTCTTAGCTCGGAATTGTATGAGAGAGTTGAAACAGTGATGGTAAAATTGGCAGCATTAAAAACAATCATCCTTATCATTAATCGGCTCAGCCGATTAATCGGTCGATTACAACAACCGATTAATCGGTAATCGGCCAATTTGCTGATCGGTGCATCCCCAGTTAGCAGTTCATAATGAACTTTAATTTGTTGGTATACCAACAATACTCAATAGGGAATTAAACGAATTGGGTAATAATCGACTTTCTTTATACCCGATCCTCTCAACTTTACTGTCTGTCCATGAAAACCGCGCCTAGCACTCGCGACCAGTTCCACTTAAAAAAGAGTGGATGAGTTGTGGGTGATAACTTTCCAAAGTTTTCAATTTAAAACTTGCATTTACTATACTTTTTTGACACATTCAACTAAACTATGAATTTGAAACTAGCATCGTTCCACGTTGTTTGATACCGTTCAAAATGCTTTTTATTATTCTTCCCCTTTTTGTTATCTTACTCAAAACCCCTATTTTTGTAAGATCAGAGAAGACCTGACGCATGCGTAAATGAGCGGAAGGTGTTACCTGAGAAAATCAGACAGTATGTGCATAATTTGTCTATCGGTCTTCAACAAAAAGTGTAATTAGGAAATTAAGCTATAAAAAAGTCTGTTTTTCTTTTTGATAAAGAGATACTATCATGTGAGACAACTTCTAAAGATGTTTTACCTAAGAAGATCAGATAGTATACAATCCTTTTTGGACAAAAACAGCATCCTGCACACAACAAACATCCGCGAACATATCCTTCCTACTGGTCGCAGGTGTGCCCCGATGGCAAGTAACGGGAGGTCACCGGGAACTTCCGAAAATTTCCTTATTCGGCATATTTTGTCTAACTATTCGGCAAATTTGGGACATAACTACAAGTTTCAAATTCCTGAATGTCCCTTTTATTTAGAAGTGAGCATACTCGTATTTTATCGGTCGTCGGCACATTCGGAATTTTTGCCCTCGCAAAAAATTCAAGCTCGGAGCGGCTTTGCCTGATCGGTACACTGTTAAAACCAGGGGTGCCCATACCCCCCAAGCTCAATGGTGCAAATTCCACCCTAAAAATTTTCACAATCTTCTTGTCCTTTTTGTTTGATTTATTTTTTAAAAATATTACTTATTTATTTTTAAATATTATGTATTTATTTATTTTAATTGTAACTATTACTTTTTTATATATTATTAACTTTTTAAAAGTTCGAATTTTGCATAGAATAGAATCGCTTATTTTCCCTTTCAGACATTCCAAGCACACACACACGCACACACAAAATAAATAAGTAAATAAATAAAAATAAATAATAATAGAGAAATAAAAGATTTAATTTAAATTAAAAAAATGAATTAATAATTTTTACTTAAAAAAATCCGTAAATAATTTAAATTAAAAAAAATAATAAATAATTTCATGAAATTTTTTTTTATAAATAATTTAAATAAAATAAATAAAAATAAATAAATAAATTTGTTTAAAAAAAAATCCCCCCCAAAAATTTTGATGGCGCAATTAGCGCTATAATCCCGCCTGTGGGCACCCCTGGTTAAAACTACAGGTTGCACAATACACCTTTAAGGGTGAAACATTGTAGTACCAGCGGAACCTCCTGAGGGGTGCCACTTGACTCCCTATGGCACACTTGGAGATGCCATTTGACTCCATGTGTCACCCTATGGGTACCTTATGCCATCCCATGGTTGCCCCATGGCACCCTAGGGAGCCTAATGGCACTTTCAGGGCTACCATTGGGCATCAAGTGGCACCCCTCAGGGGGTGCCGCTGGTGAAACAACGTTTCATACTTAATGGTGTCTTGTGCAGCCTGTAGTTTTAACAGTGCAACGTGAAGGTGGGGTGTAGGTGTGTGATAAAATGAAAAAAGGAAACTAAAGTTTGATAATTTTTCCGGCGATTTTTGACGCATTTGCGCATGTCTCAGGTCTCTACCGATTTTGTCAAAATATATCCAACTTATAACCAACCCCCCGTTGGTATTGAGAGATAAAGAAAGTGAGGAGATTTTCTGTTTTTTGTTGGGTTCTTTTATTTGGCGCTTTGGTTTGCGCTGATGTTTTTTTGATTTTTAGCTAATTCCCCTACCTTGTCAGATCCAGGAAAATAAAATAATATCGGACTAAGCGGAAATTTTACCATGGTGCATTTTCTTAATCAAGCCGTCACCCCTTTTTGAAATAGAACCGTTCAACGGTGCCAGGCGAGCCTTTCGAGGTTATGGACAGTACTGCGTGATTATCAAAACCAGAACGCATTAAATTTTGCTGAACCAGTTACGAGCACAGAGAAAGTCTACGTCTAACTTTTCATCTGTAAATTCAAACTAAAAGTATAATCGATAGATATAAAAATGGATGTATGTATATATACATGTTTGTATGTTTGTTCCTTATACAAATTCAGTTTTCGTCGGATTTTCATCAAACTTGGCACAGAAGTTCCATGATGCACTAGAATTCCCACCGGTAATGTTTTAAAATTTTAAAGAAGTCCAAAAAGCTCAAAATTCAAAAATTTTGTCTCAAAATGGCCATTTTTCTTTCAATTTCGAATACATAGAGTAATAGAGATAAGCCTTTAAGCATACAAATCGGTGAAATTCAACACATTTAAATATGAGTATTTTCCAACAAAGAGTACGATTAACAATGAATTATCAATTTAAGGCCCACCTATTTCATTTTAGCGTGAAAAAAGTTTAAAAAAACAATTATAATTAGATATGTTGTATTAATAAGCACCCAGGCAATGCCGGGTAAAAAACTAGTAATGTCATAAAATTAACGTAGGTACTGATTTTCTATGTTTCTTTTCGAACTTTCAGCCAACTTACCGGACCTGTGAAGAGCAAGACCGCATTCTCAACCTGGCCTACACAATCGGAAGCTTCTGCATGGGCTCTACCTCCTTCATATGGGGATTCCTCCTGGACAAATGGGGGTTGCGCATCGTTCGAATCATCATCAAGTAAGTGTTCTTAATTGAGCTGATGTTTGAACCGTTGCCGATGAGTGAGCTGTCTTCAGTTGCGAAAAGCGTCGTAAAACATTTGTATTGAAATATGATGAATAATAATTTATAATTCCCCTCAAAAACAAGTTTTTCTACATATTTTTTTAAGAGCGAAGGTAAATTTTAAGAATATATCAAATTGAAAAATATAAACTATAAGGTAGTTAATTAATGTTAAACAGAAGTTTTTGCTCTCATGCAATAATTTAAGTCTCTCACATAGCAGTTAACAATATGGACTTTTTCCAGTTTAAATTATTTTTTAAGTTGCATATATTGTTTTTTGTTATTATTAAATTATTAAAATGCAGATTTCATTTTGAAAATTTGTTTCCTATTGTATTTTTCAACTTGATTTTTTTTTTTCAATTTATTTTTGGTTTTTAAAAAAAGTATGCAGAAAAAATCTTTTTCTTTTTTTTTTTTTTGAAGAAAATTACCAATTATAGGCCTTGTGTGGGACATCTAAATATTTTTTTCATTTTCGATAAATGTTTTTGTGATACATGTGAAACTGTAAGTTAAAACTTCAGCTCCACATGTATCACTTAAGCAGATTTTTTATCAACTTGCAATTTTGAATTTCCAAAAAAAAAAAACATTTGTGCCTCCCACACAAGTTCTGGTTCCCACTTTCAGACTAAAATCGGCACAGGTCGCCATTGTTCAAAGTGCATGAAACTTTTTTTTACAACTGTTTTTGATATAAAAGGGAACAAAAGAGGGTGCGCCACAAACAAATTTCTCACCTTTTTTCGGGAGCACTCTAATGTACGTACTTTTTTTTTTCAAAGCATGCATTGCGGTCAATACATTTGGTCTACTTTGTACTATACAGTAAACTCTCGATTATCTGCGAGGGTCTCGGGAAGAAAATTCTTTGTTAACTTTATTCTTGTAGATCAAAAATTTCGTCTCAAGAAACAAACACTATGTACTGATTTTTTTGAAAAAGCAAGAATTAAAATTTTGTTTTTTCTCAACATTTCTTAACCAAGAGTGCGGTGTACTTCACCCAATAAACTATTTTACCTGGGTATTATCTTAAGTGCCACTTTTTTTTATAAATGTTATATGTTTGAGAGCCTCAAATACAAATAATTGTTTGTGCTGTACCTATCGTCACTGTAAGTACACAACACGTTTTAAGTGTAATGCAATTATTTTTAAGCAAAAGAGTTTATCTTCTTTGCCCCTTATTTTATACTTTTTTCGGATTATCCGCAATACCCGTGCCAACCATTTTCGTGGATAACCAGGAGAGTACTGCATTTACTTGACAGTGATCACTTAAACCCCGGCTGTCGAGAAAAAAGCAACACACTTTCTCCCTTCGAAGCGTCTTATCTGCCTCTGTCGCAATTGCAGAATGACAAATAATCAAATAAATGTACCTATACGTATTTATAGGTTTCTTAATTGCATTTACGGAGAGTGCAAATCTATACGTTTGTCATAGATGAGTACGTCTTTTTCCAGTGCTTTTACAAATGTTTTTCTACATGTTTATGAATCAAATTTTATGATCGACAATGATCTTGAGGCCTTCAGGTATATTGATTACATTATAATTTTTAACAACAGCAATTTCCATAATCTCTATAAGGATATTTATCCAAAAGAACTTTTGCTTAAACAAACAAATATTAACAACATTGCTTCTTTTCTAGACATTCATATTAAATTGGAAGATAAATGTGTCAATCTAGCACTATACGACAAACGTATAGATTTCAACTTCAAAGTGCACTCACTTATCAATTTTCACAGCTGTCTAAGTAAGGTTTTCAAGAACATTATCATTTCACAAGTTTCACGATACAAAAAAATTTGCAACAATAATTGAAATCTAGACTCAGCAATAAGACAATTAATTGCAACTTTAACTGAAAACTGCTACCTCGCGAAATTGACAAACAGTCTTATCAATAGCACAATGAAGAAGCCATAGGTTTGTAGTTCTTATAGTGTTGGTTGAGAGTTTTTGTTTTTTTATATCTTGCAGTTTCTTGTCGTTCAGTTTCATTTTGAGTTTTATTGCTTTTATATGGTGTTTTTGTATTGTATTATCTCATGTTTTTGCTTAAATGAATCGGACTTCTAGTGACCTTATGCTTGTCTGCGAGATGTCGGGGGCTAAAAGTTGCATATCTTTAGGCGCTTCGCCTGCAACTGGCTAGAAACGTCTCACTTCACTTTTCCCTACCCTAGGGAGTCCCCCTGATGAAGGCCCCAGGGTCTTTTGGGAATTTTCTCTTCAGTTTTTCAACAAATTTTTCGCAAAGTTTTACACTTCTAATTTAAAAAATGTTTGCTACCAGTTTCAAAGAGCTGCCACAGGCGCCTTTTGACCTGTGTGGTGATGTTTGTTATTCTTTTTCTATATGAGTCTTCAACTTCTTTGTTTATGTTAGTTTATGTATATATATATATATATATATATATATATATATATATATATATATATATATATATATATATATATATATATATATATACTGTCGTCCCCGCTTAATTGGGTAACGGATACACGAATACCCTGCTATACGAATTGGAACCGACAGTATTCATTTAAGTGGGGCCGACAGTATATATATATATATAATAGAATAAATAAATAAATATAGATATAATGTGGGCATTTAAATGAAATTACACCGATGATATCGTCAGGAATGACTAGGATTTCTATCATTTTATGCAACGTTAATTTTTAACAATCATCTGTTTTTTCTCTCGGGATCAGAAGACCAAGAAGCATTTCAAGTTCATCAACGAATGGTTGCATAAGGAATCCATTGATACCCGGTGACTTGTGAGGTCAATACAACGCGCTTCACAAACAAGGATATTTACTTTTCTCTTTTACGTCTTTTTTTTTTTTTGCATTGCCACAAAAATAATGAGAATGGAAAGCAGAAAAACTTGGAATTTTTTTAAAACATGAAAACAATGATTCACAACTGAAGGTTAGTAAAACACGGAAAAAACAATGGGGATTAGTCATGTCACTACTGCTCTTTTTCTCTTTTTAATACGCTTTTTATAGTTTCACATGTGGGTTTGTATGTATGTATGTAACTCTGAATTAAAAGATAAAATTCACGTTCTTTACAAATGCATTGAACACTATTATTAATACAGAAGGCTTAAACTATATTATTACATGTCGACGTATTATAAGAGTTTCAGTTGTTTGTGTATGTAACTCAGAATAAAAGTATCATGAAATATAGTTTAAAAGCGTAATTTTTAGTTTCTTTTCACTATAATTTAAATTATTAATAAAATTGAATTATTGTCAGGTGGTTTTTTGTAACATACTTTACCCGAATACAAAGTTCTGTGGTCATTTAAGAATAGAAAATATTAAAAAAATATATCTGAGCAAGTGGCAGTTGAATAAAATGTATGAAGGTGCAAAACTCTTACAGCAATTAAACAGTTTAAGATTGACAGCAGATATCACTTTTGCGCTTAGAACAGCTGTATGTAACGAGAGGAGGCGGCAGAAAGAAAATTAATTTCCCCTGATGATTGTCATAGTTATGGGGCGATGGACATTTTCCCGCTTAGCTTTTGCAACACTAGTTAAATGCAAGCGGTTAAAATTGCGTAGTGTGTAAACTATTATTTTATTAAAGACTAGCTGCGTGACCCGGCACTGCACGGGCTTTAAAATAGTGAGGAAGGTTTAAACAAACTACTCGCCACCAAGGCGGCTCGCTTTTAAGTAGTGAGGAAAGTTTGTACAAACTACTCGCCGCCAAAGCGACTCGCTTTTAAAGTTGTGAGCAGACTTAATTGAAACCTATGTAACTACTACATAAGAAAATAAGCACCTTAAAAAATAATAAAACAATACCCAATATAAAAATACCACGTACTTTTATTATGTGTTTAGATAAGTACCCATGTTGTACTAAACCATGACAAATCAAATTATTTATTTAGATTAGTAACTATATGCAACCATTAAAAAAAGAAGTTAGACTTATTTGAAGCCAACGTATATATGTGCTGAATCAGGAAAAAAAACGTTAAAATAATATTTAAACACTACCCAATATAAAAATACTATGCAATTAAATTATGTGTTTAGTACCAATGATACAAAATAGTAAAAACGTTAAAAAATATGACGAATCATTATTTACTTAGATTAGTAACTATCTTAAATCACTGAAAAAAAAAAGGTTTGACTCATTTGAAACCTACTTACCTACCTATTACATAAGAAAAAAAAAGAAGTCAAAAGAATAAGAAAACAATAGCAGTACGAAACAAAAACTATATCGACAAAATCTGCGGTCTTCCCCACTATTTTTTTTAAAGTTAAGAGGCACGTTTGTTGTCAAATATCAAATTGCTACATTGTCACAATTAAATATTAAAAGCTAAAATCTTTGCAATTGTACCAAACTGAAAGGAATTATTTGCCTTGTTATAATCATCATAGGAGGGCCTAGAAACGCTGTAAAATAAAATGCTTTTAAGAAACGAAATGAAGAAAAGGGAACCAACAATGAATTTAAAAATGTCGGCATAGCAACGCAATAAAACGTTAATAATTTGATCAGAAAAGAGGTTTTCGAACTCAAAGTTCAAACGCTTGTAACTTTTCTTCTAGTGGAGATAAAAGCTTGGTTCTTCGACTGTAAGTCGAATCAATTCTGGGGTTAAAAATATCGCTCTATCCAATGGCGTAAAAATCAAAACTGCGGGAGAATTAGTTTATTTTTATTGATGGTTTTAATGAACCCAGTATTGCAAGAAATCTGGTGAAGCCTTGCAAAAGGCAAGTTTAAAAATTGAATAACTCGTGCTATGTTAAAGTTAGAGAATCGGAACAAACTGCATAGGACGGAGAAAATTTTCCTGCTTCCAACGATATATAACATTAATATGTGCAAGTAATTTTTAACCGCAGTATTCGGCGATTTATGTGAAAATTGCTTTGAATTCGAATAAAATCTCTATATAACATTATTACTTTTAGATATAACAATAACTCCTATAGCCTAAAGCCTTCCTGGATAAATGGACTATTCAACACAAAAAGAATTTTTCAAATCGAACCAGTATAGTTCCTGAGATTAGCGCGTTCAAACAAGCAAACTCTACAGCTTTATATTATTAGTAAAGATCAACGCTAATAAAGAACAACATTTTCTCGGAAATGTATGCTGTATTAATGTGTATGACTAGATTTGTTAGAAAAAATTGAGGAATAACTGAAACATGGGGACATAAATAAAAGCGTAAGCCTAATTCGATAAACATAAAATAAATGAAATGCCTGGATAGCAGTGCATAAAAATAAGAGTGGAGCTGGTTTCTTTCGTGCGGTTGCCATGGAGACGACGCAAAATTTCTAAACTTGATACGCCTATTTTAAAGTAACCGCGTATAATAGATTAAGGATGTGTGCGTGCGGCGCGCTTTTCGGGGGAACGATGAGGCCTGGAAGCACGAAATGTGGTAAATAAAGGAGTTTTTGCCAACGTTGTACAGCTCGGCAGCCACCTTTTGATAAAATAAATTAGAAAAAAGTTTCTTAATATAAAGCAGGAAGTAGCCACCCCTAAGTTGTGTTATATGCTTTTATTTTTGTGAGCATTTATCTCTTACGTTTATGAATATGTTCAATAGCATTGAATGGAACAACTGATGATTACCATACAGACATAGTATATTATTAGTTAAGGACAATGAGTTTAAAAAATAATCATCAACTCGTGTTTCCTTGCTAACTGCCTAATCTTGCAGATAGCATCTAAAACTATGACCTCGTTGCATAAATAAGCGAATATAGCCTCCTCCCCCATTAGAGCGATTAAATGCTTTGGGGGAAAGAACGAATCGCAGCATATAACATCGCATGCATATGCTATATTGCCAAAAGTATCCGGACACTTTAATAAACTTTATTTATCCGAAATTCTGGTCAAACGCATGAGTAAAGTCATAGACATCGTTTTAAAAAGTAAATATATACATTAAAAAGAGTTTAAAACTCAGCAAACAGCTGATTCGGGGCTATTAACTGCAAGCCCCATCATCAGTCGTTGGCATGTGAGCCTGTCTTTTTCTTTGTACTTTTATGCACTGATGAATGGTCTTGCAGTTAATAGCCCCGAATCAGCTGTTTGCTGAGTTTTAAACTCTTTTTAATGTATATATTTGTACTTTTGAACCCGTTGTCTTGTATTTTTAACTGGGGCCGTGGTGGCCCGATCGGTAAGGCATCGGACTCGTGTCCGGAGGGACCTGGGTTCGAAACCCAGCCGATCAAAGATCCACCGCCTTGATTAATGGTGGCTGGGAGGCGTTAAAAATGTCGTGGTCACAAAGTCCTCCAAGTGAAACGATACCTCTGGGGGTGCTGGGCCCTAGGGTTTGCTCGACCCTAGGTTCTGGTTCAAAATTAAGAACAGAGCGCTCTTCAGGGCCCTATCCCGGTTAAACCACGAAGCTGTGGTAGGTACGGGGGACCCTGGAGAGTGTGATGATGATGATGTATTTTTAACTTCATTAATTATACAAAGTTTTCGACTGCTGTTTTACATGATAAGTTGTTCTGTAATTTTGGTCATATATAAAGGGTATAAGAATTGAAAAAATACCTTCGTGATGAAAAATCAATTGGACTAATCAATGTAATAACGAACAAAATTTTCAAGAATCTGCAGACACTTGTTTCGGGGCTACAAGGAACCCTTTTTTCAATGCAATAAAATATGAGGTTTAAGATGAAAAGTCATCCGGGAAAAGCAACACGGTGGAACAATAAGACCATGTTGCTTTTCTCGGATGACTTTTCATCCTGAAGCTCACACTTACCTAGTATAGTTTGATTCGATTTATGCTGTTCTAAATTTTGGTGCGGATTCCTTGATTTAAAAAAAATAACAATTATTTTAAAAGTTTGATTGATACGTCCGTAACGATGGAACAATAAGACCATGTTGCTTTTCTCGGATGACTTTTTATCCTGAAGCTCACACTTACCTAGTATAGTTTGATTCGATTTATGCTGTTCTAAATTTTGGTGCGGATTCCTTGATTAAAAAAATAACAATCTACTTATATTAAAAACTGAGTATCTTTCTAACTTTCTATCCTTCTTTCTATCTTTCTATGTCACGCTTATTTCTCCTGAACGCCAATGAACTGAAAGTCGAACCAGGTACCGATAGATAGGTAATTTTTCAGGCTTCATTAGTTTCAATCTATATGATTATACGATTTTAATTAGCGAAGATATCAATTAATAAGTAGTCAAGTTTAAAGCGATTAAGCCTAATAAATGATTAAATATGAAATCCATTCTTGCAAACCGTCGTTGCTATGAAACAGTGATAACAATGATAATGAGAATTTGGAATGAAGGCTTAACTAAATCAAATACGAAACTCATAAGCGGGTTACTTACGTAGTATTTTTATCGCTAGCTACTGGTAATATTTTTAAACATTCATTTGTTGAAAAGCCATCTACTTATGTTAAAAACTGAGTATCTATGTCTGCTTTTTTAATTTGAGCGAGCTGAACTTACTGAAACTCTCCTCACCATCTTGAAGACGCGTAGCATCTCAATAATTCGTATGATTTTTTTGATGCAGGAAAAAAGTGAAGGCGTGAAGCGCCTGTTAGCGAGCCGCCTTGGCGGGGAGTAGTTTCTTGAAAATTTCCTTACTACTTTCATGGCACGAAGTGCCCGTGCAACGCCGGGCCACGTGCGTGGTATGTCTTGAAATCGAATGAACATTAAATTCTATCAAATAATATAACTTCAAAATGAGGTAAAAGTTAGAGAAGGGGCACGTTATGCATCAACATGCCGCAGGAAGCTAATCTAGCTGCCCTGGCAGCTAGTTATTTTTAAAGTTTGATTGATACGTCCGCAACGGTGGAATTGTCCAATAGTAACGATCAAAACCATCTTCCACAGTCGAAGCTTACATGAAGTACACCGCTAGCTCGGCCATGTCATCCATATAATACATTGCATCCTCATCAGGTATCATCAGTCTGGCTCAGACAGTAACCGAGCTGGAGACTGAACCCCTCTTATAGAAGCTACCCAAGTAGCACACTTCGTTTTTCAAAGGTTGTGAAATGGTTATTTACGTTGTGACAACGGATTAAAAACGTTTATAAAACGTTAAAACGTTTTTTGTGCTACCTGGGTAAGAGGGCCAAACAAACTGGTTACTAGTGCAAAACTAGCACACCAGAGAGCGACCGCAACAATGGTATTCTTCAACTCATAAATTGAATTCAGACTGATGATTCCTAATGAAGATGAAACTGCAGCATGTGGATGACACGGCCCAGATGACGGAGTACTTCGTGTAGTTCTGCCTTAGCCCTGGGCGGTATCTTACTACTTGAAGCTTATATTTTCGTACACATTGCATTTTGATACTGATGATTCCTAATGAGGATGAAACTGCAGCATGTGGATAACACGGCCTAGGTCGCGGCGTATTTCATGTAGTTCTGCCTTAGCCCTGGGCTTAGGGGCGGTATCTTACTACTTGAAGCTTATATTTTCGGACACATTGCATTTTGATACTGATGATTCCTAATGAGGATGAAACTGCAGCATGTGGATGACACGGCCCAGATGGCGGCGTACTTCGTGTAGTTCTGCCTTAGCCCTGGGCGGTATCTTACTACTTGAAGCTTATATTTTCGGACACATTGCATTTTGATACTGATGATTCCTAATGAGGATGAAACTGCAGCATGTGGATAACACGGCCCAGGTCGCGGCGTACTTCATGTAGTTCTGCCTTAGCCCTGGGCTTAGGGGCGGTATCTTACTACTTGAAGCTTATATTTTCGGACACATTGCATTTTGATACTGATGATTCCTAATGAGGATGAAACTGCAGCATGTGGATGACACGGCCCAGGTCGCGGCGTACTTCATGTAGTTCTGCCTTAGCCTTGGGCTTAGGGGCGGTATCTTACTACTTGAAGCTTATATTTTCGGACACATTGCATTTTGATACTGATGATTCCTAATGAGGATGAAACTGCAGCATGTGGATGACACGGCCCAGATGGCGGCGTACTTCGTGTAGTTCTGCCTTAGCCCTGGGCGGTATCTTACTACTTGAAGCTTATATTTTCGGACACATTGCATTTTGATACTGATGATTCCTAATGAGGATGAAACTGCAGCATGTGGATAACACGGCCCAGGTCGCGGCGTACTTCATGTAGTTCTGCCTTAGCCCTGGGCTTAGGGGCGGTATCTTACTACTTGAAGCTTATATTTTCGGACACATTGCATTTTGATACTGATGATTCCTAATGAGGATGAAACTGCAGCATGTGGATGACACGGCCCAGGTCGCGGCGTACTTCATGTAGTTCTGCCTTAGCCTTGGGCTTAGGGGCGGTATCTTACTACTTGAAGCTTATATTTTTGGACACATTGCATTTTGATACTGATGATTCCTAATGAGGATGAAACTGCAGCATGTGGATGACACGGCCCAGGTCGCGGCGTACTTCATGTAGTTCTGCCTTAGCCTTGGGCTTAGGGGCGGTATCTTACTACTTGAAGCTTATATTTTCGGACACTTTGCATTTTGATACTGATGATTCCTAATGAGGATGAAACTGCAGCATGTGGATGACACGGCCCAGATGGTGGCGTACTTCATGTAGTTCTGCCTTAGCCCCGAGCTTAGGGGCGGATTCTTACTAATTGAAGCTTATATTTTCGGACACATTGCATTTTGATACAGCTGATGATTCTAAACACATAATGCTGAAGTCCAAATTGGTTTTGCATATTTCTGTGGCATACTAATGCATAATAAAATAATCTAAACTTTAGTTTAAAAAAACTGAAAAATGCGCTTTTAGAGTTAATTTTTAAAAGATAAAAGTCACGTTCTTTACAAATATAAAAGTACTAGCGGTACCTGCACGGCTTTGACCGTGGTTTAAAATTAAAAGTTCATTTGTTAAATAATTAGATATAGCAGAAAGCACATTACCCAGCTTTTGCATTCAAATTTCGAGTTGAGCCTCACCATAGTTTGCGGACGCTCGCTGGTAAGATAAATTCACTTTATCTACCAGTTTGTTGGCTATCTTAGCTACATTAAAAGGATTTTTGCCTCCGGCTCGATCATTGGCTATTCCTAACTGAGGAGCCCATAATAAGGGCGGAACTGCAGTCTTAGGATGCTATGATCGAGCTGTGGGTGCATTTGCTACAACTCTATTTAGTTATAATTCAACTCATTATCATTCAACTAATCATGAAGTTTTCTTTCCTAACTTCAAAAATAAAACAAAACATTTTCCGAAATGAAACACTTTAGAAAGAACATTGCAATACTGCCATTTATACGATATTTTTATAATTTACCGAGTTTTAATTCCTTAAAAACTGAGAAAATAAAACCAGACGATTTTTTCCAACAGTTAAAAAACTCATTTTAATAAGGCTAGGAGTTTGGATTGCTACAAAAACAAATACACTTCGAAAATTATTAAGGGAAAAAGGACGAAGCAAAAACAGGTATAAAAACGTAACCATGGTAACAACATGAAAAGGTGATTTCCGTTGATAAAATGATTCATTTCTTCTTTATTTTCAAATTTTATTCTCGAGCTTAACCATTTTAGCGTCGTTTGGCTTGCTTTGCTAAAGGTACGCCTTGAATTTCCGGCATTCTAAAAACAATAATGACAGCTCTTCTAAAGCTCGTAGAAACTTCAAACTGACATCATTTTTAACAGAAAATTTTAAGCTTTCGAATGACATAAGACTTGAAAATGTGTATGAAATATTTCTTCCCCATTTTAACAAATTTGTATTCAAAATGAGCTAAGAATTAGAATAGAAAAAGAACGAAATAGAATTTTCGAAAAAACGCTTCGAGACGCACACACCCATGCTACGAACTAATTTTGTGCCAAATTTTAAGAAAATCGATCGAACGGTTTTGGCTCTGCGCGGGTCACAGACAGACAGACCCACCTTCAGCTTTAACATTAGTAGAGATAGAGAATATACTTTATACTACCATTAATACTAAAAGCTAAACTATATTTCATGATACTCTGATTTTCAAAACTATTGAATATACGCTAAGTTTACATGCACTTATAATACATCAACATGTCGTCGATTTGGAAGAATAAAGCTGCAACTCAAAAAAGCCCATTTTTCAGGAGAGCAATTTTTAACTTTTCAGAAACTTCTATCGCGCTTGTGCTCAAAACTATTGTGACTATTTAAATGAAACTAGCATTAAAAAAACCGCATTTTAATCTCTTTTCTAATGTAGCATGATTGACTTCAATAGCATTTTAACTAATGACGTAATTTTAAAAAGAGTGAAGGTAGTTTAAGTTACATCAGTGTTCTCCAAAAATTGCTCCCAAGCGTATATTTTTGACACTTTTGAGTTGTAACCTTGTTCATCATAAAGAGCGATTTTTTCTGAACAAAATGATATAAAAATGTCATTTTTCGTTTTTTCTGAGTTGCAGCGTTATTCTTCCAAAGCGACGATATAATAGTTTATCCTTTAGTATTATTAATAATAGTATTAAATATATTTATTTTATATTTGCAAAGAACGTGAATTTTATCTTTTATTCAGAGTTATATACATGTGAAACTAATAAAAGCGTATTAAAAAAAATCAAATCCTTTGATAGCGGGAGGACAGTAGAATCAGAAAACGATGTTAACCGGCAATTACGTTCGCGTAAGTGGCATCCATAAAATCGGAGGTTTTTGCGAGTGGCGAAAGATGCTGCATTCGCGCTCAAGCGAACACGGGGCACTCGAGTAAGACGTATCCGCTGTTAATGGCTTGTTTTCGGTAAGGTATCTGCCACGGTCGGCTGCGCTTTTGAAGGTAGCCTTTGTAAGAGTCTTTAAAACGGCTATCATCTTCTTGTTTTAAGCTTGAACATTAATTAAGGAGATAGAAAACAGCAGTGAGACTTTTGTTTAATGAAATATTCTTTAAGTAAGTTTTAAAAAACTAAAAAATGCGCTTTTAGATGCACTTATAAAACATCAACATGTAATATATTTTAGTCTTTGGTGTTAATAATAGTAATAAATACATTAATTTTATATTCGCAAAGAACGTGAATCTTATCTTTCATTCAGAGTTACATACATACATACAAACTGAAACATTTGGAATACATCAACATGTTATACTGTTTCGCCTTTAGTATTAATAATAGCATTAAATATATTACTTTTATATTTGTAAGGAACGCGAATTTTATCTTTTATTCAGAGTTACATACATACATACAAACTGAAACATTTGGAATACATCAACATGTTATACAGTTTTGCCTTTAGTATTAATAATAGCATTAAATATATTACTTTTATATTTGTAAAGAACGCGAATTTTATCTTTTATTCAGAGTTACATACATACATACAAACTGAAACATTTGGAATACATCAACATGTTATACAGTTTCGCCTTTAGTATTAATAATAGCATTAAATATATTACTTTTATATTTGTAAAGAACGCGAATTTTATCTTTTATTCAGAGTTTCATACATACATACAAACTGAAACATTTGGAATACATCAACATGTTATACAGTTTCGCCTTTAGTATTAATAATAGCATTAAATGTATTACTTTTATATTTGTAAAGAACGCGAATTTTATCTTTTATTCAGAGCTACATACATACATACAAACAAATCCACATGTAAAACTAATAAAAGCGTATAAAAATAGTTTTTAAAGGAAGAATTCGGAATGGAAATACAATTTTAATCAGGATTTTGTACATGAACTTTTAGACCAGTAGTTCACAACCCTATCTCTCACGTTTAGAAGTTGGCTCCACCAATGCCCCTCCCCCCCTTCTTCCTTGAAAAAAAAAACGAAAAGTTAGAGCTAAAGAACATCGATATTATTGAAAACACTAACGCTAAATATGATTTGTAGTTACATGTACGAAATAAAGCAATTTTATCCAATCACCCCTGACATAATAAAAGAAATAAATCAGAAAAAGTATTTTTTTCTCCAACTGATCAGTATTTGAACGGGAATGCGTAACAAAGATTATTGATGAATTAAAAAAAGGGAAATTCTTACAAATTCATAAACTTGGCAATGCATTATGAAATAATACCGAGATGTGACTAAGAAGCTCCTGAATAGTTATTTAAAATTTAATTTATTTTCTGGTTCCTGCTGGTCTGAACAGATGGGTTCGCACAAATTTTCAATTTCAGTATTCACTGCTATTATTTTGTCATTTGAATAATCGTCGCCTCTATTGCCCCTCTCAAGAAATTATCGCCCCCTTGAGAAACCAAATCCCCCCTAAGGTCTAAACTACTACTCCAATTTTTTTTTCCACAAATCGGACAAAATATTTTGTGAGACAAGCAAATAATTTCTGAGTCAAAAAATTGGTCTCAAGATGCCCTTACGGTTGAATTTTTTTCCATGTTCCTAGGTAAAAGTATTAACTGATTACATTACCTTCATATATATATTTTTTAATTTTAAGTGAAACATGTAATTCTTTGAAACCTTTACATTTACACTGATTTAACAACCGATGATTTTTTAAAGATTAAAAGTACTACCCCATTTCTCAAAGATAAGTTTAATTTAAAAAAAACACTGAGATGTTTTTTTTTTTTTATATTTTTGTGCTTACACTTATTTCAAAAAATGGTTTTTGCTAAATGATGACGTTAATAACCTATAAACATCTGCATTCATTTGCTTATATAATGCTCAGAAAATATTCCGTGACTGATTATGTAAAAACTCATAAAAATTTCTTGGTGAATTTCGTTTTCAAAGGTTTAACATGCTCCAAAAATTTTAGTAATTTTCAAAATGCTTTTTCAATGCACCGGTTTTTTTAAATATATTATTCTGAAAGCAAAAAGAAAAAAAAAACAGCTATGTCTTTAATGGAGAAAAAACCTTAACGATTCCTGTAACATGGAAACACAAAAATAATGATCAAGAAAAAGACTCTTTAAAGTTTTGATTTTCTATTAGAATACGTAGCTTGCATGACTGACAGTCACTCATAAATTTTTGAATAATTGAGCTAGAGAAATGAGATTTTTTTTTCTCGAGTGTTTTACACAGCGTGTTATTTTGAAGTTATCAATAATTTTTTAGGGGTAGTTTGGTAATTTTTGAGATAATATGACCCTTTAAGGGCAGCAACGCCTACTCCCACTCGATAGGTCCCAAACGTGCATGAAATATATTTCGAAAGTTTGTGCTCTAATATAACGCTGATTTTATTATTTATGCCACATAAATTGCAAGCTCTATTGTTTTTTCTATCACAACTTATTAATTCATTAATCTTTTTTTTTTTGGCAGTGGTTTGATCACAAGTGGATGTATTCTTCTTTCTCTGACGATAAAAGGTAAGAACCTCTAGAGAAACTTCATCATTATATCGCACTCTAGCTACAAAAGTGCCACAACTCAAAATACTAAGTTTTCCAGGAGTTGCAAAAAACTGTTCCCGGGCTGACTAGGCACATTTTAGTATTTTTGAATTTGTCAATATGAAGACCGATACATCTCAAAGTATGATCGTTAGTTACGCACGTTACTCTACGACGGCTGGACGACAACTCAATATGTGGCATTTCATTGGAAGGGGTCCTATGCATCTTGATAACAACAAAACGCCATCACTGCCCTTTGGCGGCTGATTTTTCAATGCAACTTCTGGCTCTTTTGAAGATTGGTAGAGGCGTGTAAACTACGTCCAATGACGGTCATAACTCAAAAATTACAATTTTTGAGTTGTGGCACTTTTGTAGCAAGGGTGCGATATACATAGAGCAACATTTATTATTTAAGCTGCCTGTTTGATTAGATATGATAATTTTAAAAATGTACATCTTTCTTTCTTACGTAAGGTATGAGTATCCAACACTAAACAGCAAAAAATTATTAAAAAATGTCCCACAATTAAGTCATCCGAAATAGTTCCCGTTCCTTCAGGAGATTGGGTTTCTTCCTCAAATTTAGGGTTCGTCTTTTGTCCCTGTTTTTGTCTCGTCTTTGTTTTGTTATGAGTGTTTTTATGTATTTCGAAATTATTTTGTAGTTGTTTCTTTTGGCTGTATTCAAAATTTAAAATTTCTTTCGTGTTCTATTTTCGGCAAACCTTTTAAAATTCTAGAGGTTTTACGCCCTTAGCTCCTCAAAAGATTTCACATTTTTGGCTCCCCCCCCCTCATTAACAAATATCTGGCACAGTATGGCCTATTTGGGCTCTTGCGCCATAAAAATAAATGAAACCAACCAACCAAGCCACAATTGATTCCCTTTTTGTTGAATTGAAGTAGAGAAGGTGTAGATATCCATGTTATCTCCACCAGTATTACTAGGATTAGCAAGCACTACATTCTTGTGATGAGAGGCCTTTTTCGTAGTATTTATTACAATAAGAGTATATCAAATATTTGTTAATGAATAGTTCAGAAAATTGAACATCACCTTATTTTTTTTAGAGACGTCTTTCTTCCTTTTCCCATCATTAATACTCATGTGCACAGCTGGGATACCTTTGCGATTGGCGAACATGCAGGTATGATAATCCATTTCACATTGATTTAACAAAAATTTCGTTCTCTACATTTACTCGATTTCATAATGCAGTGCAAATCTATACAGACGGTAGCCGTACAAGAGATCGTACTAGTAGCGGTATTTATATAAAGGCTCTTCAATCTCCTGGCAAACTCTTGGCACATTTTTTTCATTTGTAGGGTTTTATACAGTATATTCAAAATAGACATAACCGTATAAAAATTAGCATATTTTTGTCATTGACAAGAAATCTCAATGTCACAGAATCATTTTCAAGACAGAAACAACCATTGCTGAGCTTAATTAGTTTTATTATAACATAAAAATAGTTTACGTAATGAAATAAACCGCTGTTTAATGGAATTTCTTGTTGGATAGTCATTTCGAACTTATTTTTTCATGGAGTAAAGATTTGCCTTCCAATTATATAATTCGAAAAAAAATTGCAATACCTTGGATTAAGAGCTCATAATTACAGAGCCTTATGAAGGTCAGCCTATCAATGAAATCTATTATGTTAACGACTGAAGAATCGAATCTTTTGTTCAAATCCTCTGTCCCCATCGACTCTTCAAGCAGTCCTCACTTCAATTCGTGAGGGGAAATTAAGTTCAAATGAAAATATCTTCTTGCCCTTGGAACGTAATGGGTTAGTTCTGCCTGCTGGACGTTTAAAAGGAGTGGAATGGCAAGTTGAACGGTTTGCCCGTTTCTTTTCCACAAAGCAGGCGACGTTATGAGCTGGCTTGGATTGATTGACCTTGATCTGTCACTCAGTTAATTGCAAGAGGGTGTACTTGGCCGGCGTTCGTTATGTAATGGGCTGTAATGCAAAAGCTTTTGTTTGTAATGTTACGGGAATTGATTTAGGGGCTTTCTTATTGCATTTGTTCGCAGTCTGAAAGCAAAATTTCGTCGTATTCCTTCTGTTTTAGAAAGAAATCGCAGTCGCAAAAATAGGACAGTGAATCAAATCATTAGGATATGGACATTTTTGAACCGAAATATGAAATATTTGTAATCCAACCGTCGCCGTGGAGATGTATTCAGTACTAAGTAAAGGACTGCTTCTATTTCCGCAAATAATATGATTTAATTTCAATAGAGTCTTGGAGGAGCTAACTAAGAGTTAGCTTTGAACATATTACATTTAAGCTGTGCTGTCTTGATCTTGAAAAGAATCGAAGAGTGGCATTTTTGAGTGCGAGTGACAGGAAAATTTTCTTTACACAGAGTCTATCACCAAGGCCCAAAGTTATATTTAAGGTTCAAAATTCTAATATTTTACTTACATTACGCACGACAGAAATGATTAAAAAAAAAAAAACTTTTACATGAAACAAAATTAAATCGTTTATTACAAAACCAGTCAAAAGACAAAGTATCTGACTACAAGAAAATATTTATATCATTACATTATATAGTTCAATTTCGCTTACAACAGTTTTTACTGAGAGAAATATGCTCAAATATGTATAGGTTTCGGTTTAAAATATATTAACCCTTATCGTTTTTTGTTTTTAAAAATAAGGGTAAAATGCTTATTCGAACTTTTCGAGATTGTCTCTTGACTGCTTTTTGAACTAACGGTGCAATTGTTGTCCACAGAGAGTGGCTGTAAAAGTGTTACATACCTCAATTTTGAGCTTCAACACTTTTATAATACCAACAGGCACATCATCAGAACTGCAAAATACACTTTAGAAATACAATAAAATGGTGAGAATGGGTGTTGCAAAACAACCAATTCAAAATTCATTCTTTTTACCTGTAATCATTTGACACAGTCCTAGATCAGGAGAGTGACAGGAATACATCGGGACAAACTTCAAAATGATGTACCTTGATTATTTTAATAATTTCAGAGATTAAAATAATATTTTTGTAACTCTTTAAGTACGAATAATTTAACACCACAAATTTAATTTGTAGAATGTTGATGTAAAAATTTTAAGTGCTTTTAAGTACATTGTAGAAAAAAATTTGGGCTAACCAAGAGAGTGACTTTCTGGTTATTTAAAAAAAATATTTTATCAAAATAAAGATATTAATTTATTGCAAAAGGTACACAGAAGGGCCACAAGGTTCGTAATTGGATTTTCTAATTTAGACTATGATTCCAAGCAGACACGATTCAGTTGTTTAAATTTATTAGAACGAATGATGTTACTGGGTTAGATTTTTGCACTCAAAACATGACAAGGGGTCATTGTTTTAAGCTGTTTAAATCTCAGGCTAATCTGGAAATTTGGAAAAATTACATTTTTAGCAGGTTAGTTGGAACTTGGAACAGTTTACCGGAAGAGGCAGTAATGAGCAATGGAGTAAATAGCTTTAAGAGTGCCATTGATCTTCATTGGGGTCTATAAATTGACTTGGATCAGCCTAGTTGGACGCAGAGCCTGCTGCTGGTCGTCGCATTTGCATTTGTCGTCACTGTTATTACTTTTATACGAATGGAAATAAATTGGGACATAGTTTCTAACAATTTAAAAAGCAAAGACACTTTGTGGGTCTGGAAATTCTTGTGTTATTCTTTGCGGAGACGATTTTGTAAAGTTTGTAAGGCAGCACAGGGAAAAGTGCTTCTTTTAAAAAATTTAAATTAAATTTTTTATTCAACCAATTTTTGTGTTATTATTCCAGAATGCGATATAGTTAGCATTTTGGAGAATCACCCAACTATTACTTCATTTTGTCCCAATCTTCTAGTATACCACAACTCCACATGATGCAAAATTCAAAGCATTTAACAAACGTCAAACGCATAATCGACCTTCGTGCTACTAATGGAACAGTCATCTTCATAGCTTTTTTCCCCTCGCCACCGATCTTGAACTTCAGCGGATGGTAAAAAACGAACGATATTTTCTTCTTCCTCGCTTCAAATTATGCATTTTCGAACCACACGGTCAAAATTCGAAACATTCAAGGACCAGCCCTTCAAGGCCGGTGCGCAGAAAATTACTCTGCACAGACGGGAAAAACATCAACTCCACTTAAAGCCATCATTATTGGAAAGAATAAATGCATTCCAAGACAATAAACAGAAAGAAAATGGCGTTCTTCAGTTCTAATATATACTATGCAAATTGGAACGTTAATTGAAGCTGCTGCGGTAATATGGCCTAATGACCTTGTGGTTTGTTTTTAACTTTTAACGATTAATGATAGTTTAATATATACTAGCTTTGCATGTGGTCGAAATTCGATCAATTGTGCTTCGTGTTTTTCCCTGTCGTTTTGACTTTTAATCCAATTCGTAAGAGTTCTTGGAGAAACAGCATTTTCTAGTTTACCTTGCAGACAAAAATGCGGTGCTTCATTATTGAAATAATAATCGATTTCAAGTCATAAAAATCATCCCTTATCCTTTAAAAATATTAAGGGGTAAAAAAGCGAAAGGCAGAAAGGTGCCCTCTTAGTAAACAACAGTCCGCTCGGAGTCTCCGTTTTCATGTTGTTTGCTGTCTAAATTTATTAGGTAAAACCTTCCGCGTGTTTGACAGGTAAGATAACAATAAGGGGAAGAATAATAAGAAGCATTTTGAGCCGTATCAAATCGTAGAATTTTTCGGGTTTCAGAGAGGATTTCGTTTTGGCACTTCCGTACCTCAAAACATTTAATTGTAAATACACGAAGATTAATCTGTTATTTAATAGTAATTACTATCTCAGTCAGGTAATTCTTAACAGAATGTCATTATATAATGATACTGTAACCTGGTGGCTTTTTCTTTCAGATGGCAGATCTGTTTCCAAAGTATCGTTCTACGATCATCACTCTATACAGTGGTGCCTGCAGTGCTTCAGCTTCCATTTTTGTTTTCATAAAAGTAAGTTCAGTCGTGTGTATACTATATATATAAGAACTAAAGTGTGCAGAAGAAAGAACCAAGGTATTTAAACTTTGGCAGAATAGTGTTATTTATAATACCGAATTCTTCAGGCAGATCAGATTGCAAGAATGTTTAACTCATAGATTTTAATAAATGTTTATCAGAAAAGTTACTGATCATCTAAATCAGCGATTCCCAGAATGGGGGCGATCACCCCAAAGGGGCGATTTGACTCCTCAAAGAGGCAGTAAATTCTTAAGAGGCGATAGGGGGGCGATGAACATTTAGAACAGAAAAACAGTAACAATAAAAGGGTAGCGAAAACCGAAATTGTAAACATGTACGAAACCGACGAATTGTAAACATGTTCAGAGTTCAGACAATTAATCACAAGTAAACAAAGAAACTAATTAACGTTCAAGAGCATCTTCCTTGCACCTCGGATGAACCTTATTAAATATTTTGTCATTCACTGTCAATTTCGTGAATTTTCAGATTTTCTATTGATTTTGCTTCAAATTTTTAGTTTTTATGATTTTAATTCCCCAGATTCCAGTGTAGGAAAACAAATAATGTGTTGAAAAATGTACTTGTTTGAAAAGTACATCTATGATCTTAGTTAAATGTTACCCTTCAAATGCTTAGCAGTTCACTTTGTGAAAGAAAAAAAAATCAAATGTATTTTATTTATTTAATTAATATTTTTATAATTTACAAGTGATTGGTAAAATTGCTTTATTGCATATACCGTCGGCCCCGCGTAAACGAATACTGTCGGTTTCGAGAAATATTATTCGATTAAGAGGGGTATTCGATTAAACGGGGATCTTTAATATCGCGTCAACGGCACGGGAAATATTCAGTTCTGAAACATTTTACGCATATAAGCGGCGTATTCGTGTATCCGTTACCCGATTAAGCGGGGACGACAGTATTTTACTTCAAATGAAAGTTAGGTATTTGTAAATAATACCGATGCTCACTTGCGCCAACTTATGGTTTTTTCGAGGAAGAAAAGGGGGCGATAGGGTATCAGCTTCTTGAAGGGGGCGATGAGCTCAAAAAGATTGGGAAACACCGATATAAATCAACCAACCCTGGCTTAGTGGACGCTTAATTTAAAACATTTAACCCAAAAAGAATAAAGAAACAAAAATAAATAGTAAGCATTTTATTATTTGTAGAAGTTAAATGAAGAATGAAATTTTGTAGCACAAAATTGCTGATAATGACTGAAGACGTGTTCTACGCTAGATAACCCAAGTTATTACCCTCCTAACTTCTCATTCTTCTCCTCCGCTTACAACTACTACTACTATACACTCACACGCTCATAAAATAATATTTATTGCACTAAAAATATATATATGGTACAGTTAAAATTCTAAACTATTGAAAATAACTTGTCTGAACTGTAACCCGTCTGCTTATTCCCTTCAAGTTGCGAACTTACGTGACTGCCTCCTTGCGTTGTTCGGTCCCTTTTTCAAGTCGATTTCTATTCTAGCTATTTCGATAATCGTAGTTATTGCTCCTACAACGAACTTTCCATGTTTATAGTAACAATGAAATGTTATAGCTGTTGTCTTGTGGCAGCCAGGCAGGCAAGCAATTTGAGATTCGCTCCTTCACTTCTCCAGCTGTACAGTCATTTGGTGCAAATACCGACTTCCACAGTACACGCATGCCATAGGGACCCGTTTATAGGGTAGGCAACCATTCACAGCACAACAACACATTCACACAAGGAAAGGATAAGGACAGGAGAGAGAAAGTGTACATCCAAGCCCCAGCCTGGATTTTAACCACGAACCTCTCCATCCGCAGTCAGACTTTTTTAACCACTAGACAAGGTGGCTGGCAATGCATTTTAATAAGGTTCAAGAGTAGTTCACATTGAACCTTACATTTATAGTTCACATACTTAGTATTGTGATACTTGGTATTTTTTCTGCAACCGAAACGGCTAACTGCCTTGTACACTTCCAACCTTCTCAACTTGTTGCCAGTCAACAAGTTGCCTTGTCAACTTGTTGCAACCAGTTCCAATGTGCAACACATGTGATGTCAATCAGACAGTGTTGCATATCCTCTCTGATTGTCCAAATTTCAATTATATTCGTTTCAAATTCTTTAATCATTTTCATCCATCTTTGAAGAAACTGTTGGGGGGGACACCCCATCCGAAAATTTTCCCGTTCCTTCGGGAGATTGGTTTTCTTTTTCTAATTTAGTGTCGTCCTTTGTCTTTGTTTCGTTATAAGTGTTTTTCATGTGCTTCTAAATTTTTCTCAAATTGTTCCTTTTGGCTGTTTTTCAAAATTTAAAACTTCGTTTATGTTTTACTTTTGGTAAACCTTTCAAAATTCCAGAAGTCTTATGTCCTTTACTTCTCAAAAAGCTTTACATTTTTGGCACTTTTTCCCTTTTTAACAAACGTCTGGCTACTAAGGCACTTGCGCCAACAAATCCAATCAAACCAACCAACCAAATAACTTGTTGCTTTCTAAACTCCAACAACACATTCATACAAGAGAAGGATAAAGACAGGAGAGAGAAAGAACATGTCCACAAGTCCATGCCCCAGCCGAGATTCATCCCAAGTAGCACAGTTCGTTTTTTAAAGGCTGTAAAATGGTTATTAACGTTGTGACAACGGATTAAAAACGTTTATAAAACGTTTTTTGTGCTACCTGAGATACACTCAATCCGAGTAAGACTTCTCTGACCACTCGACAAAGTTGCCGGCTAACATTGAAATTCACCTAAAAATAAAAATTTGTATACACTAAAGGTCGAGACGAGCGGTCGCCTCTCGCCAGTGGCGACTAAAAATTATTTTTTGCCAACTACAAGATGTTATATTGGTCGCCAAACTGGCGACCTACTTTTTTTCTGAAAAAAAAAAAAAAAAAAAAAAGCTGGCGATGCGTGGTGATAATTATGAAAAGAAAATTTCCACATTAGCATCGTCACTGGCAACCAATGTTAACTTGGAAAGAAAATCGGCCCATCTGCTATACAAAACATCTAAGTACATAATTTCAATCTAGAAAATGCAATGAAACTTTGTTGGAAAAATAGTCAAATATGGACCTAATTTATGATTAATCAGCAATTAAATTATGTTTTTTAAACTTCAAGTATCCAGGTGCGTTCGTTTTATTTCCATAATGTCTTATTATTTGGATTTTAAATCAAATAATTTTCTTTTTAGAAAAAGTTTATAAGTGTTCTTTTTCAACGTTTTTCTTTCATATATGGGCGATTCTCTGTAAACTCGTCATTTTCCACACGAAAAATTTTCCGGGCACGGTTTTTTGAAATGTTCGTATAATTATAATACTATTGCTCAAAAAATGAATCTATTACTTTGGTTTGAAAGAGGGCCAATGGAAGTTTGTGTTTTTCTGATAAATCATGATAGGGGGTAAGTCCCCCGCCTAGTATAACTAGGCAGGGGACTGTGCCAGGTGACTGTGTTTTTGCTCTTTGTTGCGTAATATCTGCAAAACTATTGGAACATAATTAGTTACGAGACTACCTATAAATTTAGGCACAAATCGTGAACATAACTAATATGTTTTATAATTAAATTAATTGACATTAATAAAATCACTTCCCAGAGGACTGTTTTCGCAACGACCCTGATGCATACTTTCATCACAAATGTGGTTCTTAAACTAAACAAAGTAGTGTTTCAACACCGTTCTCGGCAATTTCGGCAAATTCACACTGTTTACTTTAAACTCCATGGCAAAAAAAAATTTGCAAAAGTTTTAGATTTTTCGTATTACAGCTTTGAATTTGTTGCAGGGGACTGTTTGAAAAAACTCCGGACAGAATTTAGGTGTTAATATTAAGTTTTAGAAATACGTAATTAGACCTTATTTCATAAGAAAAATATAGCTTCATTATTCTATTTTTAGATATTAATTGCCAAATTTATGTAGTGTTAATAGGTTTTTTGAAATACTATCTTTAACACTTAGACTATGGAATTGGGATAGCCAGGGGACTGTGTTTTTGGCGCTTAGATAATTTCTAGAAAAAAAAATTAAATTGTTATCACTCCAAATACAATTGGGCCACAAGGTATTAATGCTTTACTTGTATTAAGAGCGATAATTACTTTATTACACTTTATTATTTTTAAAATACTTAGTCAGGACAGCCAATTACCAGTTTACAGAGAATCGCCCATATAGCAATTTCGTCAAGATATATACAAGTACATAGTGTAATCCTACTAATGCAGAATGAAGTGAAGTAGGATTACAATTTTGGATCTTGGTTCAAAGTGACCACCAACAGCGCCAAAGTGGCCACTAACTTTTTCGGGTTTACTGGCCACTGGCCATTATCAATTTTTTTAGTCGCCAGCCTTAATAAAGCCCAATCAATGACATGGTCTTTTATTTCCAGTACGGCTTCGATGCTGGTCTCCCCTGGGAATGGGCTTGCTTCCTGCTGGTGATGCTAAGCGTGCTCATGCTGCCCGTCACCCTCTTCCTGCTGCCAGCCGACAGAATAAAAGAGGAGGACAGCAAAGGAGGGCTTTTCCCTTCGCCCCAAAAGGAGGTCTCATCTGTGGCACCCTTCGTGTGGGGGACGTTTACTTATATTCTAGATGAATTGCCTTTCACGAGTGAGCGAATCTTTTCTCTTCAGGGTTTTTTGAAAATTGCTTACCAGGGAACCACATAAGTAGTGTGATATTGAAGAAAAATCAAATTGGCACACTGTAAAAAATGAATGTCGTTTTTACAGTATAATACAGCTAATTTTATAGTAATAAACTAAAAATTTGTCATTTTACAGTAAAAAACTAAAAATTCTACTTTTAGGGCCATGCTCCACATCAGCGTAAAACGCGACCGAAACTGAAGGCAGAAACCGAAAATCCGGGTACTTTCCACAGGAACACCATTGAATCCATTTTACGCTTCTGCCTAATTTTTCTGCTTTACGTCGATGTGGAGCATGGCCCTTAAGGCAGAAACCGAAAATCCGGGTACTTTCCATAGGAACACCATTGAATCCATTTTACGCTTCTGCCTAATTTTTCTGCTTTACGTCGATGTGGAGCATGGCCCTAACAGTACTAACTGTAAAATTGCTAATTTTACAGTAATAAACTGCAAAATTGCTAATTCTACAGTTTATTACCGTGAATTTTAGTTTTAAACTGGAACTTCTGCTGCTAGTGTTAATTACACATTGTTTTTTCAGTTTAATACTGCTAAATTTTACGGTAATAAACTAAAATTTCTAACTGCACTGTAAGAAACTAAAATTGCTAGTTCTACAGTTTTAAATTGGAACCTCGGCTGCCAGTATTATAATGTAAAAACAACAGTTCATTTCTTGCAGTGTTGCTATCGACAGAACCTATATTTGACTCGAAAAAGATTTGCCATTGTCCTGTGGCTGTAAAGATATCTTAAAGTCAGCCGAAATGTTAAGAAAAGCTCCAAATTTAAAGACTAGGGGAGAAATTGAAAGAATCATGCAATGGTACCAGGGCACTCACTTGCAAAGCGTGCTTCCGTTACTCTCTAAAATTCCCATAATTAGGCAACTTTTCTTAAATTTTCGGCAAAAATAAAGACCAACGTTTCAAAAAAAGAAAAAAAAAAAGAACGGATAACGAGGGCAAATAATGCATACGTCCAGAAACATGTGTTACTGTGCTCTTTCGATTGTTTCCCCTCCAACCTGTTTCAAAACGAAAAAAAAAAAAAACTTTGCTTCAGAAATTGCAGTACATTAATAACGAGTAATGTATTTTGTTATACAACTTATTTCGAAATACTGTCGGCCCCGCTTAAACGAATACCCTCGGTTCCAAGAAATATTATTCAATTAAGCGGGGTATTCGATTAAGCGGGTGGACTTTAATATTGCGTCTACGGCATGTGAAATATTCGGCTACGAGATATTAATTCGTATAAGCGGGGTATTCGTTTATCCGTTACCCGATTAAGCGGGGCCGACAGTATTTTTATTTGTGGCAATTATTTCGTACTGTCACAAATAAAAAAAAAAATCCCTTTTAAGAAAAGGGAAACTTTTCCTCTCGAAAAGTCATCTGGCAAAGTAAAGAATATTTTTGCAGTGAAAATTTCGATTTGATTAAAAATATCTTTCGTAAATGAATGGAGAGATAAATGCATAAATTATTTAATAAGGGAAAAAACAAATGCATAGATTTATTACTTAATAGTTTAAAACGATTTGCCTAAATAAAATGGAGAATAATTATGCAATTATACGAATGAATGAATAAATAAGTGAATTAATAAGTAGAGGAATGTAAATGAGTTAGTAAATAAAGAAATATATACGAATGTGATTTTACAAAAAGCTGCAAGAAATGTCTTTGATAAAACACGAATATTACAATACGTGTATCAAATTTTGAAACTGCCTTATAATTTTTTTCGTTGATCTATAGAGCTATTCATCTTTTAACTGGAATCAGATATATGTTTAGGAACTTAGCTAAAATGTCGTTGATAGGTAGCGCTGCAAACCAAAAATATTTTACCATTTCACTTTGTCCCACATTCCCATATTTCCTTTTAAAACGGAAGCGTTATTCCGGGTAGAAGACTTGTTCGAACATTTTTTACTCAAACCTATAATGCAGCGTGTGAAGAAGTTGATTTTTAAGCAATATCATAAAATACATTAATATCGTTATTTAAATTTATACTTTGAATTTCAGAAGCATCGATGGCATCAGAAAAGAAAGATCCCAAACAGGACTTGAATTTAAAAAAGAAAGGTAAGAAAAAATATTTTTAACTCCTTAAAAACTATAAAAAATCGCATTTTTTTTTCCAAAAAGTGCATCGAGCTCTCTTTTAATTGTTCAAAATGTTTTTTTTTTTTCAATTTGAACTCAATTTATAAATGAAATGTTTTTCAAATAGTTTAATTTTAGTTGCTAACTTCTAATACTATTATATGCGAATAATTATAATTAAAAAACTACGAAGAAATGATTATCAGTTCCTGAAAATTTCCAATGTTTTTCCAAAAATGAATTTCCTATTTTTAATATTATTTATGTTTAATTTAATGTTCATTTATTACTTTCAATGCATCAATAACTATTTTTCAAAGAAAATTTCAGCTCCAATATGGGCGATTCTCTGTAAACTCGTCATTTTTCACATGAAATCTGTCCGGGCACGGTTTTTTGAAATGTTCGTATAATTATAATACTATTGCTCAGAAAATGAATCTATTACTTTGGTTTGAAAGAAGGCCAATTGAAGTTTGTATTTTTCTGATAAATCATGATAGGGGGTAAGTCCCCCGCCTAGTATAACTAGGCAGGGGACTGTGCCAGGTGACTGTGTTTTTGCTCTTTGTTGTGCAATATCTGCACAACTATTGGAACATAATTAGTTACGAGACTACCTATAAATTTAGGCACAAATCGAGAACATAACTAAAATGTTTTATAATTAAATTAATTGACATTTAATAAAATCACTTCCCAGAGGACTGTTTTCGCAATGACCCTGATGCATACTTTCATCACAAATGTGGCTCTCAAACTAAGCAAAGTAGCGTTTCAACACCGTTTTCGGCGATTTCGACAAATTCACACTGATTACTTTAAACTTCTTGCCAGAAAGAATTTGCAAAAGTTATAGAATTTTCGTATTACAGCTTTGAATTTGTTGCAGGGGACTGTTTGAAAAAACTCCGGACAGAATTTATATGACAATTTTAAGTTTTTGAAATACGTTTTTGTACCTCATTTTATAAGAAAAATATAGCTTCATTATTCTATTTTTAGATGTTAATTGCCAAATTTATGTAGTGTGAATAGGCTTTTTGAAATATCTTAAACAGTTAGACTATGGGATTGGGACAGCCAGGGGAATGTGTTTTTGGCGCTTAGATAATTTCTAGAAAAAAAATTAAATCGTTGTCACTCCAAATACAATTGGGCCACAAAGTATTAATGCTTTATTTGTATTAAGAGCGATAATTACTTTATTATTTTTCAAATACTCAGTTCGGACAGCCAATAACCAGTTAACAGAGAATCGCCCATATATGTTACTACACGTTGTAACAACAGGTTGCACAATGCACCTTTAATGGTGCAACGTTGTAGCACCAGCGACACCCCCAGAAGGGTCACACTTGACTCCCTATGGCACCATTGAAGGTGCCATTTGGCTCCATGTGGCACCCTATGGGTGTCTTATGGTGCCCCATGGGTGATCCATGGCACCCTAAAGAGCCAAATGGTTCCTTGCTGTTTTTAATCTGGTTGGCTGTGGTGTTTGTTTGGCTCTTGAGTTTGCTATGTTGAGCCCGGAAGCAAAAGTCTGGTACCGGCAAAGTGCCGTTTCTAACATTAAGTTGTTCCTACACATATTCTTTCTGTAAATTAAACTTGAAAAGCCTTTTTCTGCTTCAGTATAAAGAAGTCGCAACCCAAAATGCCGGGAAAAAGTTTCATGCTGCAAAAATGTTTGTTAAAAAACTCGGAAGCGGCACACATTCAACTTACATCTACAGGTAAAATTACGAGTAAAAACGAAATTCAAAATGCGTATAATACAGCATTTCTTAAATAAATTTTGGCTATAGTAAAATAAGATAAAATTAATTCTGGCTACAGTAAAATAAAATAAATTCTGAAGTTAAAACTACAAGTTGCACAATGCACCTTCAAGTTTGAAACGTCGCAGCACCAGCGGCACGCCCTGAGGGGAGACACTTGAGTCCCTATGGCACCCTTGAAAGTGCCATTTGGTTCCATGTGGCACCCTATGGGTGTCTTATGGCACACTAAGGAGCCAAATGGCACCTTCAAGGGTGCCATAGGGAGTCAAGTGTCTCCCCTCAGGGTGTGCCGCTGGTGCTACGACGTTACAACCCTTAAAGATACCTTCTGCAACCTGTAGTTTTAACAGTGTGGTTATAGGAGGAGTAGTAGCTTTATACCATCGTATACTTTATGGCATTACTCCCCCCCTCCCTTCCGCACTCTTTCCATTTTTTTTTTTATTTTGGCTTTTCTAAAATAAAATAAAATTGGATTGTAGTAGTATAGCTTACGAAAAAAAGGGAGGGGAAAAAAAATCAAATTTCTTTTCAAAGAGGATGTTTTTCTAGAAATTAAAACTCAATTTGTCTTGTACCTTTTTTAAAACTAGCATATTACCCGGCGTTGCCCGGGTGCTTATTAATACAACATAGCTCTAAAAAAATTACGTGAATGAATTCTATCCACATGGGCATATAAAAACTTACTTCATGCCATAGTAAAATAGGTTAGCATTTCATTGATAATTCATTGTTAATCGTAATCTTTGTTGGAAAATACTCATATTTAAATGTGTTAAATTTTATCAATTTGTATATTGAAAGGCTGATCTCTTTTTTACTCTATCAATTCAAATTTGAAAGAAAATGGCCGTTTTGTAACAAAAAAATTGAATTTTGAGCTTTTTGGGTTTTTATTAAAATTTCAAAACCGGCCTATGTGAATTCTAGTGCACCAAGGAACCTCTGTGTCAAGTTTGATAAAAATCCGACGAAAACTGGATTTGTATAAGGAACAAACATGCAAATATATATATATATTAGGATGGAGCGAAAAAAACAGTTTTTATTTTCGAATCGTAATAGTGCGGAAAAGTTGCGATTGGTGAAGAGTTGCAAAACAAAACAAAAATTTTTGAAATAGGATTATATCTTCCGTTCCCGCAACGAGCCTGAAATTTTGAAAAAATCAAAATTTCATGTGTTTTTAGCAATTTTTTAAAATTTTTGCTTTAATGTTTTATTTTAATGCTCTTGGACAGAAAAGTTACGTTTGGAGAAGCCTTCTGAAATTTTGAAAAATATATTGAAATCGAATAATACCTTCTGATCCAGGAACAAGCCAGAAAAACCAAAAAATTATAAAACTTCAGCTTTTTTTGGGGTGATGAAAAAAAATTAAAAAAAAAAAGTTCTCTTTTTTTTCTTTTTTACCCCGTATCATTGCGTAAAGCCTTTTAAAAAGCACTATATTACCCTTAAACATTAATTTTTTTCTTGATTTTTCAGGTATCTTCTAAAAATGCAAAACTACCATTTTTTACAACAATGAAACATTTTCAAATAATCGAAAGTTATAAAATATTTTCCAAAATTTCTACAATCCAGTACAAAAATCCACTAAATAAAACACCCACTCCAAAAAAAAGGCTAATTTTAATCACTAAACTATAAACAATTTTAATACCTAACTAATTAAATACAGTTTCTTAATCCCCTTTTGTAGTCTGTGCCTTCTATAATTATGTTACCTAACTTAACTGACTACCCACAGAATCCTTTAACATTAATTTAATTAGAAACTTATTTTAAAATTAAAACTTCTTTAAAATTAAACCTAGTTAGGTTAGATAGTGTATAGAATGAGACTGCAAAATGCAATTAAATATTCAGAAACTAACATATAATGAGGTAGGTATTAAAATAGTTTATCGTTTAGGGATAAAAAATATTGTTCATCTTATGAGTGAGTGTTTTGTTCAATGGATTTTTGTACTGAAAAAGTTAAACAAATTTAATAATTAGGTATGGGTATGAAGTTGTATGCAAATATTATGTATTATTTTTTTCTGTTTAGCTCCCAGTTGTTTTTTAATGGCGGTTTTGTTTTTAATACGCTTTTACTAGTTTCACATGTGGGTTTGTCAGTATGTATGTAACTCTGAATAAAAGATAAAATTCACGTTCTTTAAAAATATAAAAGTGATATATTTAATACTATTGTTAATACTGAAGGCTAAACTATATTATTACATGTTGATGTTATTGAATGCTATTATTAGTACTAAAGGCTAAACTATATTACATGTTGATGTATTATAAGGTGCATGTAAACTTATAATTTGAAATGGTTTAAAGCTTTATAGTTTGATTAACTCTAAAAGCGTATTTTTTAGTTTTTTAACCGACTTCAACAAAGGAGGAGGTTATCAATTCAAAGCGTATGTTTTTTTTTTGTTTGTTCGCACATAACAGCTGATCTACTGAAACGATTTGGACGATTTTTTTTAAAATCGATAGGAAATGGTGTAACTTAGGTACCATGTACTCATATGACGATATTTGTTTACTAGAAAAAAAGTTATTATGGAAAACAGTAAATTTCATGTCATTTCCTCATTAAATGATTAAATTTTCAATACATTGTTGCAAAAATTTTTTGCCTCGCAACAGCAATATTAATAGTAATCATGATGAAAAATTTGAACCAAGGCTTAACTTAATCTAACATGAAACTCATTAGCGGTAACGTACGTAGTATGTGTTAAAATCTTATAAACAACGAGAAACTAGAATTGCTTTGGAATATAAATTAGTTGACAAACCGTTGATATTTAAATGGCTTTGATTAAGCTAGTACACAAATAAATACCAGAGAATAACAAAGACTATTTTTTAGTGTCAATCGTTTATAATTTCAGACGCGTTGATAGTTTCTTCCTTTTTTTCAGTTTATTTTATGGAGCATTTACTTAAGAAAATTAGGTTAAGTTCCGTAATGGAAACATTACCTTATTTCATAAGTACACTTACCAATGGCGTAAAATCAAAACTGTGGAATAATTAGTCCATTTTATTGATGGTTTTAATGAACCAAGTATTGCAAGAAATCGGTGAAGCCTTGCAAAAGCAAGTTTAAAAATTGAATAACTCGTGCTGTGTTTAAGTTAGAGAATCGGAACAAACTGCATAGGACGGAAAATTTTTCTGCTTCAACGATATATAACATTAATAAGTGCAGTAATTTTTAACCCAGTATTCGGCGATTTATGCGAAAATTGCCTGAATTCGAATAAAAACGAATCGCTTATCGAATCTTTTCAAACTATAGCCTAAAGTCTTTCTGGATAAATGGACTATTCGACACAAAAGAATTTGTCAAATCGAACAGTAGTTCCTGAGATTAGCGCGTTCAAACAAACAACTAAACAAACAATCAAGCAAACAAACAAACAAACTCTACAGCTTTATATATTAGTAAGATTAACTCTAAGAGCGTCATTTTTTAGTTTTTTAAACTTAAATTTAATTATTTATTTTAAAATAATTTTGTGTATGAAAAATTAGAAATCAACAAAATCTAAAATTTGTTTTGTCTTCTACACTAATACATTCCTTATATTTATGGCTTTCATATGAAATGTGTTCCAAAATCATCACCGAGATGCTTATAGTAACCTTTTAAGCACAAGTTTCTCTGCAATCGTGTTTCAAATGTTCAATTGTCATGATAACATGTTTTAACATTTTTTGCATAAGGCTAATAGGGGTGTGTGGGGCAGTAGTGCCCTCTCCTTGTCAAATGCTTTCCAATCCTTAATTTTTGTTACACCTTGCCCCACTTTGCCTGGACTGTGTTACTGTAGGCACCAAGATAACCTTAAAGCAAACTAAAAGCAACTAAAAAGCAAAAAATAATAGATAACATTTACATAAAATTTTTTACCCATACCTAATTATTAAATTTGTTTAACTTTTTCAGTACAAAAATCCATTGAACAAAACACTCACTCATAAGATGAACAATATTTTTTATCCCTAAACGATAAACTATTTTAATACCTACCTCATTATATGTTAGTTTCTGAATTTTTAATTGCATTTTGCAGTCTCATTCTATACACTACCTAACCTAACTAGGTTTAATTTTAAAGAAGTTTTAATTTTAAAATTAGTTTCTAATTAAATTAATGTTAAAGGATTCTGTGGGTAGTCAGTTAAGTTAGGTAACATAATTATAGAAGGCACAGACTACAAAAGGGGATTAAGAAACTGTATGTAATTAGTTAGGTATTAAAATTGTTTATAGTTTAGTGATTAAAATTAGCGTTTATTTTAGGAGTGGGTGTTTTATTTACTGGATTGCAGAAAATTTGGAAAATATTTTATAACTTTCGATTATTTGAAAATGTTTCATTGTTGTAAAAAATGGTAGTTTTGCATGTTTAGAAGATACCTGAAAAATCAAGAAAAAAATTAATGTTTAAGAGTAATATAGTGCTTTTTAAAAGGCTTTACGCTATGATACCGGGTAAAAAAGAAAAAAAAATGAGAACATATTTTTTTTAATTTTTTTTCATCACCCCCAAAAAAGCTGAAATTTTATAATTTTTTGGTTTTTCTGGCTTGTTCCTGGATCAGAAGGTATTATTCGATTTCAATATATTTTTCAAAATTTCAGAAGGCTTCACCAAACGTAACTTTTCCGTCCAAGAGCATTAAAATAAAGCATTAAAACAAAAATTTTAAAAAATCGCTAAAAACACATGAAAATTTTCATTTTTTCAAAATTTCAGGCTCGTTGCGGGAACGGAAGATATTATCCGATTTCAAAAATTTTTGTTTTGTTTTGTAACTCTTCACCAATCGCAAATTTTCCGTACTATTACGATTCGAAAATAAAAACTTTGTTTTTTTCGCTCCATCCTAATATATATATATATATATATATATATATATATATATGTGTGTGTGTGTGTGTGTATACATAGCTTTGATGTCACTATATGTAAACAACTGACAACGCGTTTTTCGGCCCCATCGACATTTAGTCACGCACGATGTGATTGAGGCATTCTGATGGCCCCAGGCGACTTTACGAGCGGATTAAACAGAAAAGAATGAAAAGCTGAATGGTAGCATTAGATAACACTGTTCGACAAAAAAAAACCTTGAAAATGCTTCTGGTATTTTGAAGGCTGATTCTTATGTAAAATGACCCCCTGAATCCGAATATGACCCCCGTTTTCCCCCATCACGTCCCAATTTTTTTTAAAACGCCCCCCTTTTTTTTTCATTTTTCCTTAGTTTCAGGGCTATAATATTTTTTTTGGAGGGGAAAGAAGCCTTATATTCACCAATAAATTTTTTTGGATGTCAAGAGAGACTCAAAGTTTAAAATCATGAGCACCGAGAAAAAATCGGTGAATTTGGGGGGCGTGGCCCCCCAAAATATTTGAAAAATCACCAAAAACGATCTTTTTATTCTAGTTTCTTTAAAAAGACCTTTAAAACATTTTTTTCGGTGCAGAACCAGAGTATAGGATCCGCCCCTATGGCTCCTGGGTCAGAATAAATTTTCACGCTGTAAATTTTTTTTTAAAAAATAAAATAATGCTTTAAAAATCGCACTTTGCACTCGAGTTTTAAAGCAGGTCTTCAGCCAAAAAAAACAAAATTGTGGCTGATTCTTATGTCAAATGACCCCCTATTTCCAAATATGACCTCAGTTTCCCTCCTCCACCCCCCTCTTTCCAGAGAGTCCCCCCCCCCCCCAATTCAGAGTCATTTTACTAATTCGGAGGGGAAAAGTACATTACGTAACCCGTTAACATAATTCTAAAAGGCAACAGAGGTTCAAAGTTCAAAATCATGTACATGTGTACCAAAATATAAACTAGGGCGGTATATACCTCCCCCTCCCCCCCCCCCCCCCAAAAAAAAAAAGAAAAGAAATTCAATACTCTGATTTTTCACAAAAAAAAAAAAAAAAAAGGTTTAAAACGTCTCTTAGATAAACAAGAAAGAAGATTTTTTTTTTGGGGGGAGGGGTACACCGCCATAGTTTATATTTTTGGTACACATGTACATGATTTTGAACTTTGAACCTCTGTTGCCTTTTAGAATTATGTTAACGGGTTACGTAATGTACTTTTCCCCTCCGAATTAGTAAAATGACTCTGAATTGGGGGGGGGGGGGGAACTCTCTGGAAAGAGGGGGTGGAGGGGGAAAACTGAGGTCAATTTGGAAATAGGAGTCATTTGACATGAGAAATCAGCCACAATTTTGTTTTTTTTTTTTTTGGCTGAAGACCTGCTTTAAAACTCGAGTGCAAAGTGCGATTTTTAAAAGCATTATTTTTATTTTTTTTAAAAAATTTTACAGCGTGAAAATTTTTTCTGACCCAGGAGCCATAGGAGCGGATCCTATACTCTGGTTCTGCACCGAAAAAAATGTTTTAAAGGTCTTTTTAAAGAAACTAGAATAAAAAGATCGTTTTTGGTGATTTTTCAAATATTTTGGGAGGCCACGCCCCCCCCCCCCAAGTTCCCCGATTTTTTCTCGGTGCTCATGATTTTAAACTTTGAGTCTCTCTTGACCTTCAAAAAAATTTATTGGTGAATATAAGGCTCCTTTCCCCTCCAAAAAAAAATATTATAGCCCTGAAACTAAGGAAAAATGAAAAAAAAAGGAGGGAGTTTTAAAAAAAATTGGGACGTGATGGGGGAAAACGGGGGTCATATTCGGATTCAGGGGGTCATTTTACATAAGAATCAGCCTTCAAAATACCAGAAGCATTTTCAAGGTTTTTTTTTGTCGAACAGTGTAATTGAACTTACCGAGTTACGCAGATGGATATATTTTGAAGGGTAAGGCTGAGCCGTTAGACCGTGAAGAATTAAAAACTCCTCGAATAGAAAACTATTTTCAGAGCAAAAGAATGGGGGAGTTTCCTTCAGTCAAAAGTACTACTTTTTGTTACTAAAATTGATAGAATGATTTAAAAAAATAGCATGGGCCCAGAAAATACTTTAATTTTCCCAACAGTTTATTTTTTATTAATTTTTTTAAATACCCTACCTTGAAAACGGGGCGTGGTTTTTGTGACGTCAGTGGTGCACCTAACACCTCTCTTTAAAATAATAACACCATTTTG